>PVKM010012271.1:0-31912 GCA_004027735.1 Carollia perspicillata | reverse complement strand
CAAATAGTTCTTACCTTATTTTAGCAATTTAAATGCAGGTCAAATCCTTTCTTTCAGAACTTGGTCTGCTTGCTCTGTGGGTTCCTGGGCAATTTACTTGGATTTGACTAAGGTCTGCAGTCTGTGGAAAAGGTAGGTGGGCTTTTGGTGAGGAATGAAGAATATCATGTGCTTTGGGGTGGAGAGACAGCTTGTAGGGGTGACATGACCACCACCCTTGGAACTATGAGTTCTGCATGTTCATCCTGCCTCTCTTGTCATATTAAGTCTAAGCAGGTTCTCTCAACCCTTCGAATTTAAGTCAGAATTTTACAATGTAACAGGACTTGATTAATTCACTTACTTTAAAAATGCCTTCCAGATAGAAAATGATTACCCAAAGGTAGAATGACAGAAGAGTGATTACCTTCATCATCAGCTGCATTTGAAAAAATATGTAATAGGCAAAAGATTCTTGTAAGTCCCAGAACTGAGGTTATAAACTGGAGTATAAAATTGACAACTAACAAAATCCCCTTTAGTAAATATTGCATTACACAAATCACTGTTCTGCTCATTTATTCATTCATAAAATATTTTTGAGTTCATATTCTGTGAGAGAAGATTTCAAGGTGCTATGGGTATATAGACAGCTTTTGCACTTGCTACATGGTTTGCAAATGCTGATTAGAAATAAGAACATTTAGGGCTTTTTGGAAGAGCCTTGGTCTGTCGATGGTAGCTGAAAAGTGTGGTAGAGTTTGCAGTGGGTGGCAGGGTTGACAGGGTGTCACATCAAATAGAAGCCCATGATGCCCCTTTGGGAGTTAAGGCTAGTTGTGGCAACACCAGAGTAGAAAGCACAGTTGGAAAACCCATCACATCCAGGGTGAGTTGCTAGACTCAGGGCAGACAGGAGAGGCCCAAACCTCAGGCAAAGCCCTAGGAAGCCTTGTTCTGGAGTTCACCCTCATGGTGCTTTTCTTGTCCTACACAGAGGCCAAGAAGGCCTACCAGTACCTGACACCAGGTGCTGAACCCTCCAGTGGGACCTTTTTTTGGGATCTCATAGTGACTCACAGTGACCTAGGTATTTGAATAACTGCTGAAGACTGACATCCTGCAAATTCCTGCCACCTCCTTGCTAAACCAGCTTTCCACAGTGGTGCAGACCATACAGTCCATTGTTTTTCACTAAGTCTCAGCTTGAAAGGGGGATGAGGTCACAAGAGTGTCCCATCCTTGGCAGTGCACCCTCACCAAAGCTCATAAATTTTTCAGTAGTTGTCACCTTATTTGGAGGCTTAATTGTTTGCTGGTACCAACACTTGGGCATTCCCTGCCTTGTTATTTTGGCTGGTGTCTACTTCAGAAAATAAAACTGAGCTAATATTTAAAAAAATAATAAAGTAATGTAAAACATTGGAGTGTATGTTCTCCATAAAAAATGTTATAAAAGTGTGTTGGGTCCCCAAGCTAACCTAATGAAGAGAATTAAGCTGTCACTATATGTGGACAAGAGTAAAGACTCATTAAACCACTTGCCAGAATGGACTATTGGATTAAGAGTTCTAACAAATCAAATTGCTCTTCACAAATGTGTTTTAAATTCCTGAGGCTACCAGAAGTTTATCACTGCCAACATATTCTCCCTCTTTTCATTTGGTTCCTGGTGAAAGGCATGGGAGATCCTTCTTGTACAGATTCTCTTGCTTTGAAAATACTAGGACATCTTCAATGTGAAAGAGGGCTGAAGCTCTGGCCATGGGACTAAGAATGAAGTCCTTCTCTGTATATGTAGTAATTTCTCTTTGGTGAGTAACAAAGTGGAACAGAGCTGTTGTGAGAATTGGGAAATAAGAAACAGCAGAGAGATTGAAATGCAGTGAGCTGGTAGAAAACAGAAATTATGAAGATTATAAGATATTGTCGGGATTTCTGGAAACATTTATTCATTTACTTCAGAGATAGTAGAAATTGCCAATTAAAAGGGTGCAGTGACTCTCACAGAATAAGATGTGTATACTCAGAGTCACTTGTCTCTTCAACATAACAGGGGAACAACATTGCCATTTTCATTTTCAAATGCACAGCTGGTAAAGTCACTAAATCTTACTAAATCAGTCTAAGACTATTGGGAGTTAGAATTGTCAGTTTTTATGCACTGTGTAAAGTTCTAAGAAACCATAGGTTTCTATAATTGTATTTGAGACACTTTCCTCTAGAGCCCACAATAAGTAACTACCAACACCAAGGAACTAGGAGACTCCACTTCTTTTATGTTGGTCATAGAGGACAAAACACACAGTTGATTTAACCCTCCAGCTAAGTAATGAAATGACTTACCTGTATTTTTTGGACTATAATACACACACACACAAATTTGGGAGGAAAGTGGGTGCATCTTACAGTCCTATTGTAGCTTGCCTGACTTGCTGTGGGGGGCAGCAGTGGAGGGGGGTCACAGGTTACTAAATATTTTACCACATTTTTTGCTTCACATATTTTTTCCTATTATTCTCCTCTAAAACCTGTGTGTGTCTTATGGTCCAGTGCATCTTATAGTCCTAAAAATATGGTAATATGGATGATTAGAAACTTTTTATGGTGAATATATTGGCTTAATAAAGAAGAAAGTTGTGTATATGCATGCATGTATATACATAGACATACACATATGTGTGTGTACATATACATCTATATGTATGTGTGTGTGTATGTATGCCTCTGCATGGAGAGTTTAACAAAATGGTGGAAAGCCCCTGGCTGGTAGCTTAGTTTGTTAGAGCATCACCACTATATAACAAGATTGCAGGTTCAATCGCCAGTCAGTACACACACAAGAATTGACCAGTGAAAGCATAAATAAGTGGAACAACAAATCTCTCTCCCTTTTTCTCTCCCTCCATCCTTCCCTCAGATCAATCAATAAAAGAAGAAAGACAATAAAATGATGGAAAGTAACTGCTTTGTTATGAGGTTGGAATGCTAATTTTTATTTTCTTGACTCTACTACAAGCTAGAGACCGTGGTTTAAATAATTCTGCTAATCAGCTTACGTAAGAAGTGTTGTGACTACTCATCTTGCATTTCATTCTTCCCAAAGAGAAGCAAACAGTAATGCTACACTATATCATAACAGTATTTGTGATCAAGAGCTTAAAAATCTGATAAAAATGCAAATTAAAGATTGAATCTACTACATAGTTTTCTATTCTCTCATGATATTTGTAGAGTAAATTTCTTCTCAACTTTCCTGGAATTGTAAAGTTTTATTGATGCTTGGCAAATTCTATTATAATAGGCCTTCTATTCTTTTGATATGTTGACTATTTCATTATGTACTGCCAGATTTTGCTGTGTATGTTTTTGGGGAGTTGTCTAGGGAGTTGGTTAAAATGTCATGGTCTTTATGATCTTGAAAAACATGGAGTGCCTGTTGTTATATTTTGTGTTTCCCTTCTTTTCTTTTTACGTTCCAGTTGAAATACAGTTGACACATAACATTGTATAGGTTTAAGGTATACAATGGGTTCATTTGATGTATTTATATATTGTATTACAATCACCATTGTAGCATTAGCTAACTCCTTGATCAAATCTCATAATGATTACTTTGTTTTTTTGTGTTAAGAATAGTTAAGATATAGTCTCTCAGCATCTTTGAACTCTGTAATACAGTACTGTTGTCTGTAATCACTATGATGTGTGTTAGATCTTAAGGGCTTATTTATCTACTAGTCACAAGTTTGTTTAAGGTTACAGATTTGCAAGTGCGGATAAAGACTATATATCTTGTTATTCTGGAGTTTTATTTACCAAGTAATACTTTTAATTTATTTTTACATTATTTTCCCAAACATTCTTATTTTGAAATGTTATTTGTGAGATAGACACTTGAAAGTAAATAATAAGCCAGTGGACTCCAAACACAAGCTCTGCTCTCTGTTAACATGGAATTTTTCTTAATTCTTTTGGCACGTGTTTAATTTTCCTTCTAATTCAAAGTGGCTCTAATTGTGCTAAAGTTTTAATAGATCATTCTTCCAGTACAAGATGAATGAGGATGTATTTGTGTTGAGGTCATCTCTTTTTTCTGAGAATAATGTAAACAGTTATTGCATAATGCACATAAGATTATGTACATAGTGAAAAATGTGTTTTTATGTTAAACTGTCACCACATTTCTGTGCAAGATGTTAAATGTTTAACATATCTTGGGGCTAAAACTAAAATTGTTGTGTTAATTAGAAGTCTAACAATGAATGTACTCATTTTGGGGGTGGAGGAGGAAAGGGCATATATTCACGTCCAAAATACAATATCTCCAACCACCCTCCATCATCTACCTTCTCCATGTGCTTGTTACCAATCACCACACACATCAGGTCTTCTGGGGGTAACCATCATGCTGAACTTTATAGCAATTTTTATTTGCTTATTTATATGTATATATACATATATATGTGTATATATATGATACAGTTATAAATAAGAGTAATAAAATAGAGTAATTTAAGTATAGTTGGTATGCAATATGATATTAATTTCAGGTGTACAACATAGTGATTCTATAGTGATGTATCTCACTATGCAATTATCACACTAAGTCTAGTAACCATCTATCATTGTGCAAATTATCACATTTTTATTGACTATATCCCCCTCTGACTGTTTCACCTATTCCTCTGACAGTATGTTCTTTGTTTCCAGAAATCTGTTTTTGTTTTGTTTGTTCACTTTTTTTAAAGTATGTTTTATTGATTATGCTTTTACAGTTGTCCCATTTTTCTCCCCTTTATCCCCCTCTGCCCTGTACCTCCTTTCCTCTAGTATCTCCCCATTTAGTTCATGCCCATGGGTTATATATTAAGTTCTTTGGCTTCTCCATTTCCTATACTATTCTTAACGTCCTCCTGTCTATTTTGTAGGTACAATTATGATTCTTATTCCCTGTACTTTTTCCCACATTCTGCCCCCACTTCCTACTAGTTGATATCCCTCTATGTGATCTCCATTTCTGTGATTCTGTTCCTGTTCTAGGTGTTTGTTCAGTCTGTGTTTGCTTTTGTTTTTGTTTTATGTTCAGTCGTTGATAGATGTGAGTTTGTTGTCATTTTATTTTTATAAATAAAAATGTTCATTATTTTTATCTTCTTTTTCTTAGATAACTGCCTTTAATATTTTATGTAGTAAGGGCTTGGTGATGATGAACTCCTTTAACTTGACCTTATCTGTTAAGCACTTTATCTGCCCTTCCATTCTAAATGATAGCTTTGCTGGATAGAGTAATCTTGGATGTAGGTCCTTACCTTTCATGACTTCAAATATTTCTTTCCAGTAAGCTTCCTTTTGAGAAATCAGCTCTGACTTTGTATTCTCCTCTTGCTGCTTTTAAGGTTCTCTCTTTATCTTTAATTTTGGGTAACTTAATTATGATGTGTTTGATGTGTTACTCTATGGGTCCAACTTGTTTGGGACTCTCTGATCTTACTGGACTTGCATGTGTATTTGCTTCACCAAACTAGGGAAATTTTCTTTCATTATGTCTTCAAATAAGTTTTCAATTTCTTGCTCTTTTTCGTCTCCTCCTTCTGGCATCCCTTTGATTCAGATGTTAGCACTTTTGGAGATATCTCAGAGTCTTCTTATACTCTCTTCAATTTTCTGAATTCTTGTTTCTTCATTCTGTTCTGGTTGAATGTTTATTTCTTCTTTATGTTCCAAATTGTTTATTTGAATCCCAACTTTCTTCCCTTCACTGTTGGTTCCCTGAAGATTTTTCTTTTTTTCACTTAATGTAGCCTTTGTTTCTTCCCTTATGCTTTTGCCATACCTAATGAGTTCTTCAAGCAGCCTGATTACCAGTGTTTTGAACTCTGCATCTCATTGTTTGGCTACTTCCATTTCATTTAGTTCTTTTTCAGGGGTTTTGTTCTGGTCTTTCACTTAGGCTCTATCTCTTTGTCTCATCAATTTGGCAGCCTCCCTGTGTTTATTTCTGAGTATTAGGTAGAGCTGCTTTGTCTCCCTGTCTTAGTGCACCCGTTAAGTTTAATCGGTCAGAGACTTAGGTATTCAGGAGGGTGGGGCAACCTGCTTTATCACTTTGTGACTCTGTGTGGGAGGAAGGGGTCAGAGAGGGCACAAAGTTGCTGCCTACTTCTGGAGGCTTTCCCAGCCCTCACCCCATTTCCAGTCACTTCACTTGCCCTCAAAAATCAAAGATGTATCCCCAGATCTCAGGAGAATACAGCTTCTCCTTGAGGGTTGTATGTGCTATGTCTCTGATCCCATTATAAAACTTTGGGGGAAGATCCCATCATGTTCTTTATTAGGATCCTGATCCACTTGCTGATGTTTAGGAAATTTGATAAGTTAATGGTCCAGCTGACCAACAGAAACAGACTCAGTCATATAGGCCAATGGATAATCCAGTGGCCACTACTCTCAAGCTTCAAAGTCCACAGGGGCCTGGTGCCCACACCTTCCTTATATACACACAGTTACTTGGCCCTAAACAGTTGCTTCTGGTAAGATATCCTAGCATCTATCCTGTTTATCCTGACTTCATTGAGCCTGCTCCTTGAACACATCTTAAGACAGAAGGATAGCATACCTCCACTATGATGGGACAGATATGATCAAGGTATTCACTCACACAGACTACAGTGCCCATTTTCTGGGGTTGATGGCCCTCTTTTTTGAGGACTATGAAGTAGCAAGTGACCATACTGGGGAGCCCCATGGGGCAAGGAGCTAACTCTTAAAGTTGAGGGCTGCCTTCAGCCCAGGGCCAGCAAGAAACCCTACTTCTTAGTTCCACAAGTGCTGGAAACTGAATTATTCCCACAGTCAGAGGGATATTGGAAGCCATCTCCCTTCCTTGTAAACCTTCAGAGGAGATTGCTATCTCAGCCAAAACTCTGGTCCTATGGAACCCAAATCAGAGGAACTGCTCATGCCACACCCTGACTCCTGCCTATAGAATCTGTGAGGCAGTCACAAATATGTATTGGTACTCAATTAATGGTAATATTGCTCCATAGCAAGAATTATCCATATACTTTATGAAGTCATGTTGTGCATCATTAGCTGACAGATGTAAAAGAAAATTGATATTGGAGAGCAGTGTTAGTTCATAATACAATTTCCTGAAAATGAAAATAAGTAGTTGTCCTGTTGGGACAGAGTTTTCCTGGGATCCTTCATGGATCTGCATGTCTTGCAACTAACACCAAAAAATATAAAGGATTTGAAGAAAATATTATGAACAATTATATGTCAACAAACTGAAAAAACCTAGACAAAATGGAAAATTCCTAGAAAAAATATGATTAATATGATTAGGATTTGATTTACAGGTCTAGTTTGGGAAAATTACCTTTGTTAAGATAATGAGTTTTCCTGTTTATGAACATAATATTTTTCTTCTTAATACTTTTATTTAAGTCTTCAAAAAGTAATACAATTTTTGTCAAAACAGATAGTAGATATTTTTAGATTTATTTCTAGGTATCTAGTATTTGGCTTTACTTTAAGATTTTTAAAAGATGGCATTCCTAATAGATTGAGGTATACCTATAGGTAAATCATAATCTTTTATCTTTCAATATTGCTGAAGAATCCATTTGTTCTAGAAGTTTGTCTATATATTCTGCAGAACCTTTTATGCAAATAATCTATATCACCAATTAATAAGAATCATTTTTTCTTTTTCCAAACCAAGTTTTATTTCCTTTTGTTGCTTTAAAGTGTTGCTTAGTGTTTTTTATCTTGTTGAAGTTATGCACATGAACTGTTTCAGTTCTATGTCTTCAAATAACCAACAGGAACCAGGTTTCTCTTTCATGCATAGCCTGCATTGGTCTCATTTATTACACAATTCTGGACGATGGCCTGGGTCTATGTCACAGGCAAAGTGCTTACTACGTGTACCTTAGAATCCTGACTGATAAAATAGGATTAATAATATCTTCTTCATAAAACTCTTTTCAAGACTAAGTTAGTAGTTATAATACCCTTACAGTAGAGGAAATAAAGGTTATTCTATAGGTATAATTTCAGTTATGCTATCTGTGTAATTTCTAGAGACCTGTTGTACAATATAGTGATTCTAATTAACAATATAGTGTCATACCCTTCAAAATTTGTTGTGCAGGCAGATACCATGGTAAGTGTTCTTACCATTCATGGACATATTTTTAAAAAGCAAAGAAACATGAGAATACTGAGAAGTATTAGATATGTGTGTTACCTTGACTGTGATGATGGTATCATGGATATTTGCATAGGTCCAAGCTCATCAAATTTTGTACATGAAATTCATGAAATTCTTTGTATATCAATTATATCTCAACAAAGCTATTAGAAAACAAGAAAAAAAAAACCTGTATAGTGGTTCCTGACATGTATAAAAAGCTCAGTAAATCTTATCAATTGTTACTGCTACTACTACCATATTTACTACTAAAAAAACAGTTTGGATGATGAACTCTATTTCTCATACTGTTCCTAATATTTTTGGCATAAATATTTGCAACTTCTAACAATGCCTTGTTTTAGGCACATAAACCAATGGAACAGAACAGAGAGCCCAGAAATAAACCCAAGTCTCTATGGTCAATTAATATTTGACAAAGGGGGAAGAAGCATAAAATGGAGCAGAAATAGCCTCTTCAACAAATGGTGTTGGGAGATCTGGACAGCTACATGCAAAAAAATGAAACTCACTCACCAGCTTAAACCAAAAACAAAAATAAATTCAAGGTGGATAAAAGATTTAAATATAAGTCATAACACCATCAAAGTCCTAAAGGAAAACATCAGTAGGAAAATCTCAGATATTCCATGGAGTAACATTTTTATGGATATGTCTCCTAAAACAAGGGACATAAAGGAAAGAATAAACAAATGGGACCTCAACAAATTAAAAAAGCTTCTGCACAGCTAAAGAAAACTGCATTAAAATGAAAAGAGAACCAACTATATGGGAAAACATATTTTCCAATAGTATATCACACAAGAGTTTGATCTCCAAAATATATAAAGAACTCACATGACTCCACTCCAGGAAGATAAAAAAAATAATTAAAAAATGGGCAAAAGACTTGAATAGACACTTCTCCAAGCAGGACATACAGAGGGCCCAGAGAAATATGAAAATATGCTCAGCATCACTAGCCATTAGAGAGATGCAAATTAAAACCACAATGAGATACCACCTACACCTGTCAGAATGGCCAACATAAACAAATTAACAAACAAGTGTTGGAGAGGTTGTGGAGAAAAGGGAACCCTATTGTACTATTGGTGGGAATGCAGACTGGTATAGCTACTGTGAAAATTAGTGTGGAATTTCCTCAGAAAACTAAAAATGGAATTACCTTTTGGCCCAGCAATTCTACTGCTGAGATTGTACTCTAGGAATCCTGAAATACCAATCCAAAAGAACCTATGCACGGGGAGAAGATGGTGGTTTGGTAAGAGGGAGCAGATTCCACTTCCTCCTACACAAGGGAGAGAAACCAGGTCGATATATGGAGGAACAGAGCAGACAGCCAACAGTACCACAACATATATGAAAATAGGAGATCAAAAATTGTAGCGGACATTGAAAAACCAGACAGTAAGGGGACTACTTTGGGACAATAGAGGCCTAGAGATTAGTGCAGGGAGCAGGGAGGCTGCAACCCTGGCCTGTGTCCTGTAGGGCCTACTTCAGGGAGCTGGGTCAGCGCTCCCTCCCCAGCTAGGCAGGGTTCGAGCAGCACTGGGGGGAAGACTGGATGCTTGAAATTTTAGAGAGCAATTTCAAGGATTGAGCTGCAAACAGACGGGGGCTGTGAGCACCCACTCATAAACCTGGAAAGAGTATGTGCCCAAGTGGTATGACCAGAGGCAGCCCTATCAGGCCTGCCCACAACCCAGGGAGAAAGAGATTTGTAGAGCACCTATGGAGCACGCTGGAATCCAGAGAGAGAGAGAGTGCACCATGGGTGACTTGGAGCCTGCATCTGGTAACCCCAGAGTGGGTGCCAGAGTGGCAAGAGATGGTGAGAGGGCTCTGATAAACCCAGAGTGGTTGCACACATGCAGCAAGAGACTGTGAGAGGGCTTGGTAAACCTGAGTGGCCAGAGAACCCAATGGCTCAGATAAACCCAGAGTGGGTGGGCGCAGTGCCTGAGACAGGAAGACCTGTTTATCAGAGTGATAAACTCAAAGTGGATGTGCCCACAGACAGAGACCAGGAGGGGAACCAGAGACCATATCCATAAATCCCGCACTCAATGCAGCCATCAAGAACAGAAAAACCAGTCTGACCAGTTTGAAACAAGCAAGAGGTTTTTTTTTTATTTAATTTTAATTTTTATTCTTTTTTTTTCTGTTTTTTTTCTTTGTTTTCCCTGGTGTATACGTGTGTGCTTCTTTGTTTGTTTGATTTTTCTAAAGAAAATTTTTTATATTTTAATTTTTATTTTTTATGTCTTAATGCTTTTTACTTTTCTTTCTTTCTTTCTTTCTTGTTTTTTTTTCCTTCTTCCTTTCTTTCCAATTTTATCTCTTCTACCTTCCTTAGCCTGCTTTTTTAAAAATACGCACAAATGAGACAAAGAAACCCGGAACTGTGAAAAGAGCAGAATTGGTCCCAAAGAGGGGGCATCCTAACAGTTGAGACAGAAAAAATTCACTTTGCTATTACAAGGAACCTGCAAGACACTGCATATCTGCATCATTACTCCTAACTTATTCTTACATCTTTTATTTGAACAATATTTTGGTATTCTTCTTCCTTCTGTTTAGTCTTCTTTGTTTGGCTGGGTATATTGTATCGATTGACAGATTTCCCCTGTTATCTCCGTCATAGTGTATTGTTAATTTATTGTACTTCACTTCACCTGTGTTCCATTAGCACACTCCTGAAGGTCTGACACTCCTTATTCTTGGTATCTAGATTCCATAGATTCTGTCATATTATTGTTGCTCTAATATTATTATAAACAATAGCTGCTCCATACTATTGTAAATACTACATAACACCCCTCTGAGATCCTAGCCCACTTCACAGTTTTCTGAACTCTGTTACTGTAGAGGTTAACTCTATTCTCTCACTCACTACACCTATTTACTATTCTTTATTCTCACCTTACCTCAGAATCTGACACCTCACAACCTCACTGCTTTCTAGATCTAACTCACAACCCTTCCCTCCCTAACAATAGCCTAATCTTCATTCCACCATTTCTAAAAAGTGACTTGTTGGGTGGTATATCATGGTTAATACTACACATAGCCAAAGTATTTCCTATCTCTTCTTTACCAGCTGCTACTGTAAATAACATAGAATAGTTTCTTCCTGTCTTAAACCATTTTGCCTTATCCCTCCAACTGATCACAAGAAGAATAGGTGGACGCATGAACACTAGGATACCTGAAGGAGTCTGCACCACTGAACCTCACAGGTACTCTACCACAGAGGCTCACACCACAAACCCAGGGAGCCAGAACAGATCAATTTCAGAAGCTGTGGCTAATAAGAAGAATCTCACAAACAATAGGAAGACAAAGAAACAATCCTCAAATGAAAGGAAAGGAGGAAACCTCAGAAAAAGTGCTAAATGAAATAGAGGCAACTCAACTATCAGATGTTGAGTTCAAAGCAATCGTTACCAGGAACCTCCATGAGCTCACAACCAACTACTGGAAACTACAATGAACTCGCTGCAAACTATATCAACATGAAAAAGGAAGTAGAAAATATCAACAAAGGCAAAGAGGAAATGAAGAATACAATATTTGAACTGAAGAATACAGTAGAAGGAATCAAAAGCAGGATAGATCGGATCAGCAAGCTGGAGGACAAAGTAGAAAAAAACACCCAGAAAGAGGAGGAAAAAAAAAAAGAGGCTCAGAAAGACTGAAGAGGGATTAAGCAAAATACAAGACAATATGAAACATAACAATATCCAAATAATAGGGATACCAGAAGGAGAAGAAGAAGAAACAGGGATAGAAAACCTATTTGGAAAAGTACTGATGGAAAACTTCCCTAAACTGATGAGAGAAAAAGTCACACAAATCGAAGAAACACAGAGAGTCCCAATCAGGAGGAACCCGAAGAGGGGACCATTCTAAGACACATCATAATAAAAATGGCAAAATTCCAAAACAAAGAGAATCTTAAAGGTAGCAAGGGAGAAAAAGGAAATAACATACAAGGGAGCCCTGATAAAGTTAGCTACTGACTTCTCAATGGAAATGCTCTAAGCCAGAAGAGAACGGCAAGAAATATTCTAAGTAATGAGAACTAAAGGACTACAGTGAAAGATACTTTACCCAGCAAGACTTTCAATCAAGATAGAAGGCCAAATAAGGAGCTTTTCAGACAAAAGAAGTCTAAAAGAATACACCTCCATCAAACCAGCTCTGTAAGACATGCCAAAGGGTCTGCTTTAAGAAAAGGAAGGAAAAAGAGTGGGGGGGCAGGTATGAGGATGACAATAAATAAGAACCTATCAATAATAACCTTAAATGTAAATGGATTAAATGCTTCAATTAAAAGACATAGAATAGCCAAATAGATAAGAAAGCATGACCCACACTTATGCTGCCTACAAGAGACCCACCTTAGGACAAAACATGCACAAATTGAAAGTAGAGGGCTGGAAACAAATAGTCCAAGCAAATGGACAGGAAGAAAGCCAGGGTAGCAATACTCATATCAGACAAAATAGACTTCAAAAAAAGGGCCATAGAGAGAGACCCAGAAGGTCACTTCATAATACTCAAGGGAAGAATCCACCAAGAAGACATAAACATTTTAACATTTATGCACCCAATGTAGGAGCACCCAAATACATAAAGAAAATCTTAGAGGACTTCAAGAAGGATATTGATAGCAACACAATTATAGCAGGAGATTTTAACATCCCACTTGTCAAAAATGGACAGATCTTCCAAACAACATATCAACAAAGATGTTGTGACATTCAACAAAGCCCTAGATGAAATGGACTTAACTGATACATGTATAGAGCCCTTCATACCAAAGAAGGTAAATACACATTCTTCTCAAATGCACATGGAATATTTTCAAAGATAGACTACATGATAGGACACAAAACAAGTCCCAACAAATTCAAGAAAATTGAAATCATACCGAGCATTTCTCTGACCACAAGGGTCTGAAATTAGAAACCAACCCCAAGGAAAAAAACCCAAAACACTCAAAATCATGGAGACTGAATAGCATGCTATTAAACAATGAATGGGTCAAGAATGAAATCAAGGAAAAAATCAAAAAGTTTCTGAAAACAAATGAAAATGAACTTACAACAACCCAAAATTTATGGGACACAGCAAAGGCAGTCCTTAGAGGGAAGTTCATAGTAATAAAAGGCCTACCTAAAAAAGATAGAAACATTTCAAACAAACAACCTAACCCTACGCCTCCAAGAACTCGGGGAACAACAACAGAGACAGCCCAGAGCTAGTAGAAATAACCAAGATCAGAGCAGAATTCAATGACACAGAGACAAAAAGCAGAATTCTAAGGATCAACTAATCTAGGAGCTGGTTCTTTGAAAAGATAAACAAAATCAACAAGACTTTAAGCAGGCTCATCAAGAAAAAAAGAGAGAGGACTCAAATAAACACAATCAGAAATGAAAAAGGAGAGATAACAACTGACACCACAAAGGATTATACAAAATTACTATGAAGAACTGTATGCCAAGGAATTTGAAAACCTAGGTGAAAGGGACAAATTTCTAGAAAAAATATCATCTTCCAAAACTCAGTGAAGGAGCAGAAAGCCTGAACAGACTAATAACAGCAGACAAAATTAAAGCAGTAATAAAAAATATACCAACACACAAAAGCTCTGGACCAGGTGGTTTCACAGGAGAATTTTACAAAATATTTAAGGAAGAGCTAACCCCTGTCCTTCACACACTATTCAAAAACATTCAAAAGGATGGAAGCCTCCAAAACTCTTTTTATGAAGCCAACATCTTCCTAATCCCAAAACCAGTTAAAAACACAAAGAAAGATAACTTCAGGCCAATATCGCTGATGAACATAGATGCTAAAATCCTCAAAAGAATATTGGCAGACTGCATTAAAAAATACATTAAAAAGATCATACACCTTGACCAAGTGGGATTCATCTCAGGGATGCAAGGATTGTTCAAAATTCACAAATCAGTAAATGTAATATACCACATAAGGAAAGCAAAAGCAAAGACAAAAAATACATGATCATATCAATAATGCAGAAAAAGCATTTGATTAGGTACAGAACCCATTTTTGATAAAAACTCTCAGCAAAGTGGGACTAGAGGTAGCATTTCTCAACATAATAAAGGCCATATATGAAAGTCCTACAGCCAACATCATACTCAATGGGCAAAAACTAAAAGCTTTTCCACTAAAATCAGGAACAAGACAAGGTTGTCCACTTTCACCACTTCTATTCAACATAGTATTGGAAGTCCTAGCCACAGCAATTAGAAAAAAAAAAAAAAAGAAAATAAACAGCATCCAAGTCGGAAAAGAGGAAACAAAACTGTCATTATTTGCAAATGACATGATAGTGTACATAGAAAATCCTATAGACTCCACCCCAAAACTGCTCAATCTAAAAAATGAATTTCACAAAACAGCAGGATAGAAGATCAATATCAAGAAATCAAAGGCATTTTTGTATCCTGATAATGAAACAGCAGAAACAGAAATGAAGAAAAAAAATCCTATCTTATATAGCAAAAAGAAAAATAAAATACCTAGGAATAAACCTTACCAAAGAGATAAAAGACCTGTATGCAGAAAATTACACAACACTGAAGAAAGAAATCAAGGAAGACACAAACAAATGGAAACATACACCATGTTCATGGATTGGAAGAATTAACATCATCAAAATGTCCATACTACCCAAAGCAATTTACAGCTTCAATGCAATACCTATTAAAGTACCAGTGGCTTATTTCACAGACCTAGAGCAAAGACTTCAAAAATTTATATGGAACCATAAATTACTCTGAATAGCTGCTGCACTTTTGAGAAAGAAGAACAAAGTAGGAGGGATCACAATACCTAATACAAACTGTATTACAAGGCCACTGTAATCAAAACAGCCTGGTACTGGCATAAAAACAGACACATAGACCAGTGGAACAGAACAGAGAATCCAGAAATAAAACTAAGTCTCTCTGGTCAATTAATATTCAACAAAGTGGGCATCAACATAAAATGGAATAAAGATAGCCTCTTCAACAAATGGTGTTGGGAGAACTGGACTGCTACATGCAAAAAAAATGAAACTTGAGTACCAACTTACACCATATACAAAAATAAATTCAAAGTGGATTGAAGACTTAAATATAAGCCATAACACCATTAAAAAGTCATAGAGGAGAACATAGGCAGGAAAATCTCAGATATCTCATGCAGCACATTTTTACTGATATATCCCCTAGAGCAAGGGACATAAAGGAAAAAATTAACAAATGGGATCTTATCAAAATAAAAAGCTTCTGCATGGTAAAAAAAAAAAAACCAGCATTAAAATAATAAGAGAACAAACCATATGGGAAAACATGTTTGCCAATGATACCTCAGACAAGGGTTTAATCTCCAAAACATATAAAGAACTTGCACAAATCCACTCTAAGAAGACAAGCCATCCAATTAAAAAATGGGCAAAGGACTTAAATAGATGTTTCTCCAAAGAGGACATACAGAGGATCCAGAAACACATGAAAAGATGCTCAATATTGCTAGTAATCAGAGAGATGCAAATTAAAACTACAATGAAATATTACTTCACACTGTTCAGAATGGCCATCATAAACAAAGCAACAAACAACAAGTGTTGGAGAGGATGTGGGGTAAAGGGGACCCTAGTTCACTGTTGGTGGGATTGCAGACTGGTTCAAGCACTATGGAAAACAGTATGGAATTTTCTCAGAAAACTAAAAATGGAAGTGCCTTTTGACCCAGCAATTCCACTGCTAGGATTATACCCCAAGAACACTGAAACACCAATCCAAAAGAACCTATGCACCCCAATGTTCATAGCAGCATGATTTACAATAGTCAAGTGCTAGAAGCAATCTAGGTGCTCATCAGTAAATGAATGGATCAAAAAACTATGGTACATTTACACAATGGAACTCTATGCAGTCGAAAGATAGAAGGAGCTCCTGCCCTATGCAACAGCATGGATGGAACTGAAAAGCATTATGCTAAGGGAAATAAGCCCGGTGGTGAAAGACAAATACCATATGATCTCACCTATAACAGGAACTTAAACAACAAAACAAACAAGCAAGCAAAATATAACCAAAGACATTGAAATAGAAAACAGGCTGACAGTAACCAGAGGGGAGAGGGGAGGGAATTTCAGGGGAAAAATGGAAGGGGTCACAGGAGCAAATATAAAGGACACATGGACAAAATCTAAGGTGCGGTGGAAATGGGAGGGAGGAGGGGAGCACTAGGGGGTGGAGTGGGATGGGAGTAAAAGGCAGAAAACTGTACTTGAACAACAATTAAAATAAAAAGAGAATATTTGCACCCCAATGTTCATAGCAGCACAATTGGCAATAGCCAAGTGCTGGAAGCAACCTAAGTGCCCGTCAGCAAATGAGTGGATCAAAAAAGTATGGTACATTTACAAAATGAAATTTTATGTAGCAGAGAGAAAAAAGCAGCTCCTACTTTTTGCAATAGCATGGATGGAAGTGGTGAGCATATGCTAAGTGAAATAAGCAAGGTGGTAAGGGACAAATACCATATGATCTCACTTCTAACTGTAACATAATCAGTAAAAGAGAAAAGCAACCAAAATGTAACCAGAAAAATTGAAATTAAGAGCAATCTAACAATAGCCAGAGGGGAAGTGGGAACAGTGGGGAGAAGGTTTTTCAGAACTACTATAAAGGACACATGGACAAAACCAAGGGGGAGGGTGGAAGCAGGGGAGGGAGGGGGGTTTGGATGGGGTGGGGGGAGGATGGGGAGAACATGCAGACATCTGTAATTGAACAACAATAAAGTAATTTTTAAAGATGCCTTGTTTTCATTCTCTTTTTATTGTTTAGAGTATGGCATCATAAAAAAAATTAAACCTTAAAGATTTTGTAAAACTCTCCTTTAAAAAGTAATCTTTTATGGTTTATTTTTTTAATGAAAGAAATAAAATCTGTGTATTTATTTCAAAAATTTAGCTTTTGTTTTAACTATCTATGTTTTATTTCTTTAATTTTCTCCCACTTCACCATTATTTATTATTGTATTTTTTTGGGTTAACTGTGTTCTTCTAGTAAATACTTTTTGTTCCATGCTTAGCTCATTAATTTTCATTTTTTACTAATATACACTTAAACATATATATTCTTTGTAAATACTGATTTTGTCTTATCACCTGAGGTATTACATGTATTTCATCTAGAGAGTCACTGAGGATTATAATAAAAGAAACACCCACTTCCCACCATCCTCATCTCTAATTACACTCCACAAAGACAATTAGTTTTTTTTACTTTTTAAATAGTTACTTTGGTGTTTACTTCTCTATTTCTAATTGACATGTTATATTATCATTTCTTGATATTCCAGTTAAACTATCTACTATTGACTTATCTACTACCTACATGAAAGATAAGATTTGCTCCAGAATCCTTCCTCTCCCCAGATCCTCTTATTAGATTCAATGTCACCAGTTTGCACTGGATCAATAGTCAGTGTTTGCTTTATTAAAGGATATATAAGCATTATTCACAGAAGAGCTATGTATATACGGGAATTGCATTTCCTGATTTGCGATCATTTTTCCTCCAGAATTTAATAACAGGCTTTGGGTTTTTTTCTTTTATTTGGTTGTTTTCATTAGTTTTTTATTTTTTTATCATTAAAACGTCTCAAGGTTTTTCCCATAGGTTTAAACCTTTTCTTGTAATGGTTATACACATTAAGTATTTCATTGATTTTATCTCTTTCTCAGAGATCACTCTCCTAGAGTTCTCTTTCCTCTCCTTTCAATATAGACGTTTTGTGCTCTAGGGGCTCTGTGGCTCTTTCCCAGGGCTTTCTCTTCACTCTCATGCAGGGGCCAGTGGATTGAACACCAGAGAAAGGCAAAAGGGACTTCTGGAATGTTCAGCCACTGGTTGCATGTCCTGTATAGTCTCTTTTGTTTCTGCTGTTATTTTAGTGGAACATATTCTTCACCTGATTCTTAGGAGTTGGTGCACATGATTCCTGGTCATTCTATTTAATTTTTAAATGTTTCTGAGACATTTCTAATTTTTCTATCTTTATTATTCTGTATATTCACTGTAGTGTGCCTTGATGTGGCTGTTTTTCTTTTATTGTTCTGGAAACTTAGACCTTTAATTTGGAAACCATTTTTTTCAGTAGTAAGGAATTTTCTAATCATTCATTTTCTCCTTTATGTTTTTATGGAAAATGTTAATCAGATTTTAGAATTCCTAAACTTATCTTGTTTGTTCTTTCTTTTTTTATTTTTTGTCTCATTTTCTATCATTTTATTTGTGTTTATATATTGACATATAGAAATATGTACTTATGTATACAAGTATATGTTTATATATGTGTGTGTACACAAATGTGGTGGTGAAACAAATATCATTTTCATCCTGATTTAAATATAAATATTTAATAATTTTAAATAATTTCTCCTTTGATCCATGAATTATTTAGAAGTTTGTTTTGCAGTTTCTAGAGTATGAAAATGTATATGTTTGGGTGGGGATATAATGCTGACAATCTTTTTTGTTACTGATTTTCCAAATCACTCAATTTTGGTCAGATAAAGTAGATCAGTATATAATTTTAAAACATTTATTAAATTTCTTTTTGACATAATACGTGTATAAGTTTCTTAATATCTCCTATATGCTTGAAGCAGAAAATATTTTCTCTTCAGCAGGCACAATGTTTAAATGTACTCCCATTACCAGTCCTATTAATGGGCAATTAATATTTTGTCATCTTGATCTATCCATTTTTGGGGAGAGTCATGTTTAATATTATCTTTCACTGGCCTTTTTTAATCACCCCTTCTTTCCACCCTTAGCTCTGGATGTGTTATCTGTACAGTTCTGACTTTCTCAGGATGGACTCATACAATATGAAGCCTTTTGGGTCTAGCTTTTTTTTTTTTACTAATATAATGATACCTATTATTTATTATCTTTTTAGAAAATAAATTCCAGATGCCACATTACATGCTTTTCATGCATTTTTTACATATTTTGTACTTTTTTGGTTTTTTTTGTTGTTCAAGTACAGTTGTCTGCATTTCCCCTACCACTCCCCCCTCACCCCAGCCATCCCCACCTCCCTCCCCTGATTTCACTCCCCTTAGTTTTGTCGATTTTGTCCATATGTGCTTTATAGTTGTTCCTGAAATCCCTTTCCCCATTTCCCCCCATTATACCCTCCCCTCTGGTTACTATCAGATTGTTCTTAATTTCAATGTCTCTTTCTTTTAGAAAAATTCAGTTAAATTTCATGTAGTTGCATGAAGCAATAGTTTGTCCTTTTTTATTTGCAAGTGGATTATATAGTGGGGATGTTCCAGAATTTGTTTTTGCAGTCACTTCTTAAAGAATATTAGGATTGCACAATTTACAATAGCCAAGTATTAGAAGCAACCGAGGTGCCCATCAGTAAATGAATGGGTCAAAAAACTATGGTACATTTACACTATGGAATTCTATGCAGCAGAAAGAAAGAAGCAGCTCTTACCCTATGTGACAGCATGGATGGAACTAGAAAGCATTATGCTAAGTGAAATAAGCCAGGCAGTAAAAGAGAACTACCATATGATCTCACCTTTAACAGGAACCTAAGCAACAAAACAAACAAGCAAGCAAAATATAACCAAAGACATTGAAATAGAAAATGGGATGACAGTATCCAGAGGGGAGAGGGGAGTGAATTTCAGGGGGGAAAAGGAGGGGATTATAGGAACAAGTATAAAGGACACATGGACAAAAACTAAGGGGGGTGGCAATGGGAGGGAGGTGGGGAGCACTGTGGGGGTGGACTGGGATGGGAGTAAAAGACAGAAACCTGTACTTGAATAACAATTAAAAAAAGAATATCAGGATTGTTTCCAGTTTGTGGGATATAATAAGTAAAGCTGTCACAAATATTTACTTAGAGGCTTATAGGTAGACATAGTCTTTGATTCATTTGAATAAATCCTTAGGAGTGAGATTTCTAGATAAATATGTTTGCTGTTATAAGAAGTTGTTAAACTGTTTTTCAAACTGGCTGTATCATCCACATTCCCACTAACAAATGAGCATTTCTGTTGCCCATCTTGGCATTGGTAGTTTTAGAATTTTAGCCATTGTGGGTATGTGGTGGTACTTCATTGAGGTTTAAATTTACTTTCTTAATAACTATTGATGATGATTATCTTTTCATATGCTTATTTTTCATCAGTATATTTTTGGATAATTATATTTTTCTGTATTTTGTTCATTTTAAAGGGTGGCGGGTGTTTGTTTTTTGTTGAGTTGAGAGTTCTTTATATATTCTACAAGAAAACAAGTTCTTTATCAGATATGGGATATATAAATTTTTTTATCAAGTCTGTGGCTTACCTTTTCACTCTCTTAACAGTATCTTTAGAGAGCAAATTTTTTTAAAAATTTAAATGTTCAATTTATCAATTTTTATTTTATGACTCATGCTTTTAGTATCACAACCAAAAATTTATCACCACACCCAAGGCCACAGAGATTGTACTTTGTTTCTTCAGGAATTTTTAAAGTTTAGACTTAGAATTAGGTTAATGATGTATTTTAATTTTTGTGTAAGGTATAAAGTTAGTGTTATAGTTTATATACTTTTCCTTTCTTGCACCTGAACACTCAATTTTTCCATCAACATTTGTTAAAAATATTTAAAAATTCTCCATTAAATTGCCTTTGTACCTTTCCCAAAGCTCAACTGACTTTATTTACATGGACCAATTTCAGGGCTCTTTTTTCTCTTCCATTGTTACATGAACATACTCTTTTAGCAATATTATGCTGTTTAGATATCCATCTATGTGTTGCAAATGGCAAGATTTTCTTACTTTTTATGGCTGAGTAGCATGTGTGTGTGTGTGTGACATATGTGTGTGTATATGGCATATATACTATACACATATATTATATGTATTCCACATCTTCTTTAAACAGTCATTCATCAGTGAACATTTAGGTTGTCTCCATATGTTGGCTACTAAATAGTGCTGCAATGAACATAGAGGTGCATATACCTTTTCAAATTAGTGTTTTTGATGTCTTCATATGAGTACTCCCAAGTGGAATAAGTGGATTACATGGTAGTTTTAGCTTTAATTTTTTGAGGAACCTTCATACCATTTACCAGTGGTTGCACCAACTTATATTCTACATTGATTTTGGAATGCTGAACCGGCCTTGCATTCCTGGGATGAATCACACCAGATCAGGAGGTATAGTGTTTTTGTGTGTATTGCTGGATCCAGTTTGCTAATGTTTTGTTGCAGAAATTTTTATCTATATGTACAAACTATATTGGTTTGAAATTTATTTTTCTTGTAGTGTCCTCGTCTAGTTTTCATATTAGGTTAATTCTGGCCTCATAAAATGACTTAAACAGTGTTTGCTACTTTTATTTTCTGGAGGAGGTTATGTAGATTGGGTTTTTTCCCCCTAAACATTGGTAAACACAGGAAACTGATATCACCAAGGAAACCATCAGTGCTTTGAGTTTTCTGTATAGAGAAGCCTTCAATAACAAATTCAGTTTGTCTCATAAATACAATATTCTTTAGGTTTTCTGTTTGTTCTTCAGTGAACATTGTAATTTATGTTTTCAGGGATTTGGCTTATTTCACTTAAGTTGCTGAATTTATGGATATATGTTGTTTACTTTGTTTTCCTATTCTTCTTTTATTGTCAGTGAGGTTAAAAGTAAAATCTCCCTTTCCCATCCCTGATATTATTATGCCCTCTCTTATTCCCTTGGTTGTACTCAATAGAGGCTTACCAGTTTTATTAAATGATTTAAAAAATCTGATTTTGATTTAACCAGTTTTCTTTATAGTTCTCTGTTTTTAATTTATTGATTTCCATCTCATCATCCCAAATCTGCTTGCTTTGGGTTTAATTTATTTCTTCTAATTTCATAAGGTAAAAACTTAGGTTAGATCTTTTTTTCTGCATTTAATACTATTTCCTCTGAGCACTGTTTTAGCTCTATCTCACACATTTTTATGCATTGTATTTTTATTTTCATTTAGTTCAAAATGTTTTTGAATGTGGTTAAAAATTTCTCTTAGACCTATGTGTAATTTAATTTCTAAATATTTGATGTTTTCACCCTATTTTGCTTCTGTTACTGATTTTTAATATAATTGTTATAATGTGTAAACATGATTTCCATGATTTCTATGCTTTTAAGTTTTTCAGTCATTATTTTACTGCACAGAGTATGATCTATTTGTTAAACAGTGCTGTCATGAAGAATGTGTGTTCTGCTGTAACTGACTTGTTTCTTTCATGTCAGTTAATCAGGCATGTTGATTGTTCAGGTGTCTATACTTGTATTGATTATCTGTTCATTTATTTTATCATTTACTAAAAGAGAAGTCTTGATTTTTCCACCTATAATTGTACAATCATCTATTTCTTCTTTCAAATCTATCTGGTATTCTCTCTTATTTTGAAGTTCAGTTGTTAAGTTATACTCACTTTTTATTGTTAGTTATTTGGTATATTTTTTGAAAATACACATTTAGCACTAGTTAATTTTCCATTTTTTACTTATAATATTCTTTGCATGAATTCTACTTTATCTAAAATCAGTATAATTATGCCAGCTATTTTTAGTTAATGTTTTCATGATGTATAGTTTTTCATACTGTTACTTCTAACCTATCTATATACCCATGTATATACCCATATAAGTATATAGGATTCTTATAAAGTAAATATGGTTGCATCTATGACAGTCTGTTTCTTTAACTGGATTGTTTAGTCACTTTTAAAGTGATTATTAATAATGAACCATTACATTACTATTTAGGATATTGCTGCTTTCTATTTCTTCCATTTATCTTTAATTATTACTTTCCCCTTTAAATGCCTTTTTGGATTTATTTGAGCACATTTTTGTTATTCAATTTTATCTTTTTTCTATGAAGTTCTTATACCTCAAAATTTTATTGAGTTTCAAACATAGGTTTTATAATATACATTTAAAAATAATCCACAAAAGGAACAGGCATGCAAAGTATAGCCAAAGACATTGAAATTGAAAACAGGCTGACAGTGATCAGAAGGGAGAGGGGAAGGGATAAAGGGGGGAAAGGGTGAAGGGTTTGCAGGAACAATTATGAAGGACATACGGACAATAACAAGGGGGAGTGGAAACAGGGGAGGAAGGCAGGGAGGGCTGGGGTGGTGGGGAGGAGTGGGGGAAAAAGGCAGACAATGGTACTTGAAAAATAATTTAAAAAGAAAGGAAAAATAAAAATAATTCGGTTTGTCATCAAATAATGGTATATCATTCACATACTGTATAAGACCTTATATAATAGTGTATTTTCAATTTTTGGTTACTATATTTTGTGTTATTGTTGTAATATATTTTAGTTTTATATGTTATTATTACCAAATACATTGTTAGGATTATTTAAATATTAAGTTCACTTTTAGAAAAATTAAAATAAATAAATAAATTTTATTTTAACTTATTTTCCATTTCTGATACTTTTCATTTCTTCATATAGATACACATTTCTGACTTACAATATATTCCTTCTGACCACAAAGCTTCTTCTACCATTTCTTAAGGATCTGGACTACTGCCAACCCTGCTCTCCCTGCTTCTGTAGTCCCCAGGGTTCCAAACTCATTCTGCTTTTCCACTTAGCTTTTAGCAGTTCATTCAATATTTCTAGCTGAGTTTTCTTTTTTTTTAATTGTTGTTCAATACAGTAGTCTGCATTTCTCCCCCACCACTCCACCACAAACCAGCCATCCCCACCACTCTCCTCTGATCCCACCCCCTTGGTTTTGTCCCGTGTCCTTTATACTCATTCCTCAAAATCCTTAGCCCTTCCTGCCCTAATGTTCCTCTCCCACCTCCCCTCTGCTTAATGTCAGTTTGTTCTTAATTTCATTCTCTGGCTATATTTTGCTTGCTTGTTTGTTTTGATGATTAGGATCCACTTAAAGGTGAGATCATATGGCATTTGTCTTTTACTGCCTGGCTTATTTCACTTAGCATAATGCTTTCTAGTTTTATCCATGCTGTTGCAAAAGGTTAATTTTTAGCCCCTTCTTCCTTTCTGCTATGTAGTATTCCATCCTGTAAATGTAACATACATTTTTGATCCATTAATTCACTGACGGGCACTTAGGTTGCTTCCAGCCTGGCTATTACAGTGGAATTACAAGGTCAAAAGGCAGTTCCATTTTCAGTTTTCTGAGGAAATTCTATACTGTTTTCCACAGTGCCTGCACCAGTCTGAATTCCCACCAACAGTGCACTAGAGTTCCCTTTTCTCCACTTCCTCTCCAAAACTTGTTTGTTGCTTTGTTTATGATGACCATTTGGACTCGTGTGAATTGGTATCTCATTGTGGTTTTAATTTGCATCTCTCTGATGTCTAGAGATGCTGAGCCTCTTTTCATGTGTCTCTGGGCCCTCTGTATGTCCTCCTTGTAGAAGTGTCTATTCAACTCCTTTGCCCATTTTTTAACTGAGTTGCTTGTCTTCCTAGAGTGGAGTTGTGTGAGTTCTTTATACATTTTTGAGATTAAACCCTTGTCTGAGGTATCATTGAAAACTATGCTTTCCCATACAGTTGGTTCTGTTTTCATTTTAATGCTGTTTCCTTTAACCATGCAGAAGCTTTTTATTTTGATGAGGTTCCATTTGTTTATTCTTTCTTTTATGTCCCTTGCTCTAGGGGACATATCAGTGAAAATGTTGCTGCATGAAGTGTCTGAAAACTTTCCTGCCTATGTTATTCTCTAGGTCTTTTATGGTGTTACAACTTACATTTAAATCTTTTATCCACCCTGAACTTATGCTTGTATAAGTGTAAGCTGGTGATCAAGTTTCATTTTTTTGCATGTACCTGTCTAGATCTCCCAACACCATTTGTTGAGGACACTATTTTTACTCCATTTTATGCTTCTTCCCCCTTTGTCAAATACTAATCGGCCATGGAGACTTGGGTTTATTTCTGGGCTTTCTATTCTGTTCCATTGGCCAATGTGTCTGTTCTTATGCCAATACCAGGCTGTTTTGATTACAGTGGCCTTATAATACAGTCTGGTATCAGGTATTGTGACCCCTCCTACTTTTCCTTTCTCAAAATTGCTGCAGTTATTCAGGGTCATTTATGATTCCATATAAAATTTTGAGATACATGTTCTTTTTGTCTTATGTGGACTGTGATGACATCTCCTTCAGGTATGAGAAAGCTTAAGTTATGTTTCTTCCTTCTGGTACATGTCTTTTTGAATATTTCTTATTAGATGTATGATCTGTGATCCTAGTTCTTTTAGAAGTTCAAGAAAAGTCATTAACTGGCTACTGATCCAGTATTTTTCTTGTTGCAAGGGTGGGTTGACACTTTCCAGCTCTCTACATCTCCTTGCTATCTGTTTTTTTAATTCCTATATTTCATAATTTTTCAAATGTTCTTGGCCTTTTCAAATTCTTCCCTGAATTGATTATTGTTTCAATCCCCTTCAGCATTGTTTCAGGCATGAATCAGGCATGAGGAGCAAGGCAGCCAAGAGATTAGAGGACTTTTTACAGATAGGATGAGGACTTAGGCTATGACAAAGCTGAGGGGTGAGGGTCTTTTGCCCCTTCTTCATAATCCCTTAAGTCCTTTCCTGATGGCCCCTTCGGTGAAAGTGCCTGTCTTAAGTTGTTCCTTCCTTGAGGAATCTTACCAGTCATCGATTACCTAACCATCCCCCAGGGGCTGAGCAGGGTTAAGTAAACTGGGCAGAGGCCGTGCCCCTGCCAGAAGGATAAGTTTTGTCTCTTAGTGTCTTATGGTCCCAAGATCTCCTTTTTGCCTGTAGGCAAGTTTAAAGCTCCTGAAACCAGGCAGGATGGTTCCCAACAACTCAGAAATAAGCTTGGAGAAGAGAGTGACTGTCAGGTGGAAAGGCTTTGCATGAAGACTCTGTTTCATTAGCCAGATTTGTCTCATCTTTAAAATTAAGGTGCTTTATTAAATTGGTTCTAAGGTTGTTTCCATGTTAAAGAAAGAACTATAATCATAAATCATAGTCCAGAGGCATTATGGGTTGAGACACTATAATTTTGAAGTTGATAAACTAAATGGATTATAAAGAGGATTGTTAGACACAATATCTCTGCTTGGTTCTGGACAGGAAGTGAGAAAACTGGCCAAATTCCATTTCTGCCTGCTCTTTTTTTTTTTTTTTCCAGTGAGCCCATAGCAAGAATTTAGGAACATGTATAATTACTTATTTATATATATCAGTCACCAACCTAGACAGCGAACTTCTGAAGAGGATTCAGGTCTCACCATTTTCTGGATTCTCAAAACTCGCCTTGGATACAAGTTTGTTGACCAAATAAATATCGATGTTCTTTTTCTCATGTTTGCCCTTTCAGATGGTGAGATTTGAGTTTGGCTTGGAAAACAAGGTCATCTTCCTGATACTGACACCCCAGGTAATTACTGTTCCTCATTTCCCATACTAGAACTTTCAGCCCTTTCATACCATTCTCAACTCCAGCAGACCATACGTATGTACACAAGGAAGTGGCTGACCAATGTCCTCCATTCCAGACTACTTATTTTTTTATTTTTTGTTTCTTTTTACAGTTCTTAAATTTATTTATCATTACATTTCAATTATACTTGTACACATTTACTGCCATTACTTTCTCTTGCCCTGCCCACCATCCATCTCCCAAACCCAATCCTCCTCACCCTTGTATTTGTCCATGGGTCCTGTGTACATGTTCCTTGACTACACCCTTCCCCTTCTTTCCCCTGTTATCCTGCTCCCTGCTCCATTCTTATTACCATCAGTTTGTTCTTTATTTCCACATCTCTGGTTCTATTTTACTAGCTTGTTTGTTTCATTGATTAGGTTCCACTTACAGGTGAGATCATATGTTATTTGGCTTTCACCACCTGGCTAATTTCATTTAGCATAATGCTTTCCAATCCATCCAAGCTGTTGCAAAGGGTAAGAGTTCCTTCTTTCTTTCTCCTGAATAGTATTCCATCCTGTAAATGTGCACCTTTTTTTTTTTTTTGATCCATTCATTTGCTGATGGCAACTTAGCTCTGGCCAGCCCTTGGCTATTGTAAATTGTGCTGCTATGAACACAGGGGTGCATAGGTTCTTTTGGATTGGTGTTTCAGGGTTCTTAGGGATAATCCCAGCGGTGGAATTGATGGGTCAAAAGGCAGTTCCATTTTTAGTTTGTTGAGGAAATTTATACTCTTTTCCAAAGTGACTTCACCAGTCTGCATTTCCACCAAAAGTGTATGAAGGTTCTCTTTGCTTCATATCATTGCCAGCCCTCGTCGTTTGTTGATTTGTTTATGATGGCTGTTTTGACCAGTGTGAAGTGGTATTTTATTGTGATTTTACTTTGAATCTCTGTGATGGCTAGTGATACTGAACATACTTTCAGATGCCTCTGGCCCTCTGTATGTCCTCGGAAAAAGCGCCTGCTCTGGTCTTTGGCCATTTTTTAATTGGATTGTTTGTCTTCTTAGAGTGGAGTCATGTGAGTCCTTTATATATTTTGGAGATCAAACTCTTGTCTGAGGTTTCATTGGCCAATATGTTTTCCCATTTGGTTTGTTCCCTTTTCATTTTTCTGTTGTTTTCTTTAGCTGTGCAGAAGCTTTTTAATTTGATGTGGTCCCATTTGTTTATTTTTCTTTATATCCCTTGCCCTAGGCGTGTTTTGTTGAAGATATTACTATGTGGGATATTTGAAAAAAATATGTCTATGTTCTCCTCTTGATCTTTTATGATGTTATGACTTATATTTAAATATTTTCTCTATCTTGAACTTATTTTCATGTATGGTGTAAGTTCATAGTCTAGTTTCATTTCTTTGCATGTACCTGTCCAGATCTCTCAACACCATTTCTTGAAGAGGCTACTTGTACTTCACTTTGTGCTCCTGCTCCTTTAACCCAATACTAATTGACCATAGAGACATAGTTTTATTTTTGCTCTCTCTATTTCTTTCCATTTTTTATGTATCTGTTCTTATGCCAGTACCAGACTGTTTTGATTATAGTGGCTTTGTAATATACTTTGACATAAGGTATCATGCTCCTTCTTCTTTTTTCTTATTTCTCAAAATTTCTGAGGCTATTTGCAGTCATTATGGGTTCCCTATACATTTTTGATATATTTGTTCTGTATCTGTGAAGTGCCCCATTGATATTTTAATAGAGATTGTGTTGAATCTGTTAACTGTGTTGGGTAGTACAGACATATTAATGATGTTAATTCTTCTAATGCATGAGCACAATACATACTTCCATTTTTGGTGTCTTCCTTACTTTGTTTTTCTGTGTTGTATAGTTTTCTGAGTACAGGTCTTTTACCTCCTTGGTTGTGTTTATTCCTAGGTACTTTGTTTTTCTTGGTGGTATAGTAAATGGGAAATTTTTCCTAATTTCTGTTTCTGACAGTTCATTGTTGGTGTACAAAATTGCCTTCGATTTCTGAATATTGACTTTGTACCCTGTCATTTTGCCAAATTCACTTATTAGGTTGAGTAGCTTTTTGGTGGACTGTATAGAATTTTCTAGGTATACTATCATGTCATCTGCAAACAATGAGCTTTACTTCCTTCTTTCCAATTTGGATGTTTATTATTTCTTTTTCTTGCATGATCAGTAGAATTTTCTGTGGCTAAAAATTTCAATACTACTTGAATAGAAGTGGCGAAATTGGATACCCTTGCCTTTGTGGCCTTAACCTAGATTTTCCCCTGTAAACCACAGGGGACTGAAGAGAAGAACAGTTAAAAACTAGCCAAGGGTTAAGGCTCCACAGTAACTCATATGAGACTTCCAAGCTAGCAAATCTCAGGAAAATGCAACTTACTTGTACCTATAGGCCAACGAGTTCTGGAGATTTGCTGAAGGAATAAAGACTAACTTTTCTAAAGATAGTGCTTTATTCTCTTCACTTTTACCCTATTATTCTATTTTCCCCAAATATGTTCAGAGAGATACATGAGAGGATATTTTCTGTCAGAAAAAGCAATATTTTACCTTTGATATTGAGTGTTTTGGGGAGTGTTTGAGGGGATTTACACCTGAGCTTCATTCAGTATAAAACAGCCCAAGCATTGCTTTGTTTCAGCTGACTATCTTCCCCTTAATACTATAATTTTGCATCCTTTTTTTCTTTATTTTTTATTTTAATTGTTATTCAAGTAAGGTTTCTGTCTTTTACTCCCATCCCAGTCCACCCCCCAGTGCCCCCCACCTCCCTCCCATTGCCACCCCCCTTAGTTTTTGTCCATGTGTCCTTTATATTTGTTCCTATAATCCATTCCCTTTTTCCCCTGAAATTTCCTCTTCTCTCCCCTCTGGTTACTGTCATCCCATTTTCTATTTCAATGTCTTTGGTTATATTTTGCTTGTTTGTTTTGTTGCTTAGGTTCCTGTTAAAGGTGAGATCATATGCTATTTGTCTTTTACTGCTTGACTTATTTCACTTAGCATAATGCTTTTCAGTTCCATCCATGCTGTCACATAGGGTAAGAGCTGCTTCTTTCTTTCTGCTGCATATAATTCCATTGTGTACATGTACCATAGTTTTTTGATCCATTCATTTACTGATGGGCACCTAGGGTGCTTCCAACACTTGGTTATTGTAAATTGTGCTGCTACAAACATTGGGGTGCATAGGTTCTTTTGGAATGGTGTTTCAGGGTTCTTGGGATATAATCCTAGCAGTGCAATTGCTGGGTCAAAAGGCAGTTCCATTTTTAGTTTTCTTAGAAAATTCCATACTGTTTTCCATAGTGGTTGTACCAGTATGCAATCCCACTAACAGTGCACTAGGGTCCCCTTTTCTCCACAACCTGTCCAACACTTGTTGTTTGTTGCTTTGTTTATAATGGCCATTCTTACCTGTGTAAAGTGGTATCTCATTGTGGTTTTAATTTGCATTTCTCTGATGGCTAGTGATACCGAGCATCTCTTCATGTGTCTCTGAATCCTCTGTATGTCCTCCTTGGAGAAATGCCTATCCAAGTCCTTTGCCCATTTTTTAATTGGGTTGCTTGTCTTCTTGCAGTGGAGTCATGTAAGTTCTTTGTATATTTAGGAAATTAAACCCTTGTCTGAGGTACCATTGGCAAATATGTTTTCCCATATAGTTGGGTCTCTATTTATTTTAATGCTGTTTCCTTTAGCTGTGCAGAAGCTTTTTATTTTAGTGAGATCCCATTTGTTTATTCTTTCCTTTATATCCCTTGCTCTGGGGTACATATCAGTAAAAATGTTGCTGCATGAGATATCTGAGATTTTCCTGCCTATGTTCTCCTCTAGGATTTCAATGGTGTCACGGCTTATATTTAAGTCTTTTATCCATCTTGAATTTATTTTTGTGTATGGTGTAAGTTGGTGCTCGAGTTTCATTTTTTTGCACGTAGCTCTCCAGTTCTCCCAACACCATTTGTTGAAGAGACTATTTTTACTCCATTTTATGATGTGGCCCCCTTTGTGGAATATTAACTTACTGTAGTGACTTGGGTTCATTTCTGGCCTCTCTGTTCTGTTCCATTGGTCTATGTGCATGTTTTTATGCCAGTACCAGGCTGTTTTGATTATAGTGGCCTTTTAATACACTTTGGTATCAGGTATTGTGATCCCTCCTACATTGTTTTTCTTTCTCAAGATTGCAGCTGCTATTCAGGGTCATTTATGGTTCCATATAAACTTTTGAAGTATTTGTTCTATGTCTGTGAATTATGCCAGTGGTACTTTGATAGGTATTTCATTGAATCCATACATTGCTTTGGGTAATATGGACATTTTGATGATGTTAATTCTTCCAAACCATGAACACGGTATATGTTTCCATTTGTTTGTGTCTTCCTTGATTTCATTCTTCAGCATTGTGTAGTTTTCTGCATACAGGTCTTTTACTTCCTTGGTTAGGTTTATTCCTAGGTATTTTTATTTTTCTTTTTGCTATATTGAATGGGATTTTTTGCCTTGTTTCTGCTTCTGCTGTTTCATTGTTGGTATACAAAATACAAAAATGCCTTTAAGTTCTGGATATTGACTTTGTATCCTGCTGTTTTGCCAAATTCATTTATTAGGTTGAGCAGTTTTTGGGTAGAGTCTATAGGATTTACCATGTACACTATCATATCACCTGCAAACAGTTTTGTTTCCTTCTTTCTGATTTGGATGCCTTTTATTTTATTTCCTTGTTTGATTGCTGTGGCTAAAACTTGCAAAACTGTATTGAATAGAAGTGGTAAAAGTGGACAAACTTGTCTTGTTCCAGATCTTAGTGGAAAAGCTTTTAGTTTTTGTCCATTGAGTATGATGTTGGCTGCAGGTCTCTCATATATGGCCTTTATTATGTTGAGGAATGCTCCCTCAATTCCCACTTTGCTGAGCGTTTTTATCATAAATGGGTGCTGTACCTTGTCAAATGCTTTTTCTGCATCTATTGATATGATCATGTGATTTTTGTCTTTGCTTTTGTTTATGTGATGTATTACATTTACTGATTTGCGAATGTTGAACCATCCTGCATCACTGGGATGAATCCCACTTGGTCATGGTGTATGATCTTTTTAATGTATTGCTGGATGCGGTTTGCCAATTTTTTGTTGAGGATTTTA
>PVKM010012270.1:11757-31997 GCA_004027735.1 Carollia perspicillata | reverse complement strand
GACAGACCGTTTTTAATAATTCTTTACATCAATTTTCTTCCAGAGAAGGATTTTGTGACAGGGAATTCTGAAAAGAATGAACTCTGAAAAAAAATAGATAGATGATGAAAGAAAATTGAATTGCGGTGTTTAAAACTATACTTCCTTTGACCCTACATTTCTAATGCTAACTGACAAGAATAGAAGCTTATTAAATAAAAATTAAAACCTCCTCCTCTCACATCCTTTCAGCCATTTTAAAAAAATTTCCATTTGCAAATAGATTTTAATGCAAAATGTGTGCTGTAAAACATGCTTTACAGACGTGAAACCTCTAATATTCCATAATGGTAATCATTACTACTAAGAAAATCTTTCATATTTTTCATCTTCTGATGTGACTCCCATGTAATCTGAGTTGATTAGGGCTAATACTTACTAACAAATGTAATTGCCTCATCTTAATTCAGTTTTCTTGTGTCTTAGTACCTTTATGTTCTGTAGAACAAAGATGAACTTTTCTTTGTAACTAGGAGACAATCCACACCATATTTTTAGTAATTTTGGATTTCTAACTTTTGGTGTGAAGTGTATCCTCAGGATTCAGTTACATATAATAAAGTCGTACAGGGAAAAGAAGTGGTATGATAACAAGAAAATAAATAAACCTGGGCACTTGAATGAAGTTTGCAAAAGAGCTCCCACTACCTACAGCTCTTTCCTTAGTCTCAGAATGCAAATTTGAGGGATGCAAATTTTGTCTCTTCAGGAATCAATTATTCCCTCAAGAGATATTGGACGCCATCCTTTACCTTTGTTACTGAGTCATTAGAGGACATGTACAATTCCCAAGTCTTTAGATAACGAGCCACAGGCTACTTTAAAGGTACTACTGAGAGTTACAAGTTTGGCACTAGAATATTTAGTCACAGATGGTAAATGGGAATTTCGTTGTCTACTGCATCTCAGATACAGAAATTAAATTTCTCTTTCGCATTTGTCTTTTAAACTTTTTTTCCTACAAAGTTTATTTTGTTCTTCGGCATTTTAAGTTTGAGCTTCTGGTGAGATTGATTCCTTCTCATTTTCCGGGGAGGAAAAGTGATGGATGGTCTTTGTAAATGAAGACTCATGCTGTTACTGTCTGCAGTTCATAGAAGTCATGTTAGATTAAACAGCATCCTGTCACGGGCTCCTTATTAATGGCGGTGCGTCCTGCTGCTGTGCTGAGCCTTTCTTCCTGGTGGCTGCACTGCAGAGAAGCAGGGCTTCATTCAGAGAAGCCCATCGCAATGCAAGCCACTTGTTAACTCAAGCCTTCCTCCTCACTTCCCATGAAAAGCCGAAGAACCTCCCCTAACTAACTTTAGAGAGAGATTATACAATTTTATTTCTTTTTCACAGGATTTCAAGGGCAGTTTGTCATGTTCTTTTCTTCTACGCAGAATGTGAACAAAAGCAAAAAGACCCAGAACTTTGTTTTCTAATGATCTGGATGTCACTAAATTGGATGTTACTATAAAGAACAGCAGCTTACATTTGGTTGTTTCCTTATATTATTTCAAAAAATAAAATTGGGCATAATCTTTCACATATTTTTATGTTTCTGCTTCAGGGAATAATGAATTTACATGAAATTTCGATGACTGTCATTCTATATTCAAGTTCTAACTGATTTTATTTTATTATTTTAATTTTATTTTGTTATTTTATTTTATTTGTTTGTTCCTAGCATACAGGAAAATATTTGCCTCATTTGGAATGCTTCAAATATAAACAATTGCTTATGCCTCTCAAATTCCAAAATGCCATCCTTATATAGTTTGTTTTGTCTTTCCCTGCATTTTCTAACACTGCTAAAATCTTTGGAAGGGGTACATACAGGAAATACATGTGATTCAGTCTGAATAGCCTATGCTATGCCACAGTAACAGATGAGCCCCAAAACCTTAATGACCAAACATAACAAAAATGTGTTTATCTTTCATGGTACTAGTCCGATGTGGCAGAGTGCAGGTTGAAGGAAGTTGCATGTCCTCACATGTTTCCATGGCTGCTGGGACAGGAAAAAGGAAGACACAGGATTGTTCTCTGGCGTTCACAATCCCTTTGAGAAGTGGCACATGCTATTGCTCACAACCAGTCAGTCAAAGTGCGTCCTGTGGCCCCGCCTAACTCCAAGATGTGGGAAGGTGAGAAGGAGAGGGAGCACAGCAAAATTAGTTCTTCTTATCACATTCCAACTAACAGCTAATGGGTTTGAGGCCTAGAAATTTGTATGTTAGTGTAAAAGAAATATGTGCTTTTGTGCATAAAAGACAAACCTAGGAGGCACAGAAGAAACATAAGACCAGGCGCCTATCTCAGGAATTGGAGTTAAGAAAAAATTGTCCCACCTCACCAATCCTCATTGTTCTTCAGTAAACATAGTAATTCTAAACCTAAGTAAACAAGTTTTTGAATAATAAAACAATGTAGTATATCAATACAATGGAAGCAATCATGTAGTACATAATAAATGCCATGTATAAGGCTTTTTAAATCCATGGCCTTCCCGAGAGGAAACACTATATAGTTATTCCCCCCTTATCTATGGTTCAGCTCTCCATGGTTTCATTTGCCTGTGGTCAGTTACGGTCTGAAAATATCAACTGAGAAATTCCAGAAACAAACAATTCGTAGGTTATAAATTGCATGCCATTTTGAATACAGTGATGAAATCTCCTGCCATCCTACTGCATCCCACCAGGATAAGAATCATCCCATTTTCCAGCATATACACATTACCTATCCATTAATCACTTAGTAACTATGTTGGTTTTCAGATGGACTGTTATGGCATCGTAGTGCTTGTGTTCAAGCGACTCTTATTTTACTTAATGGACCCTAAGTGCAAGGGTAGTGATGCTGGGAATTTGGATATTTCAAAGAGAAGTTTTCAAGTATTTAAGTAAATGAGTGAAAGTTGTTGACTTAATAAGGAAAGAAAAAAAATGCATGCTGACATTTTTAAGATCCACAGTAAGAATGAATTACCTAGCCGTGAAAGTGCAAAAAAAGGGGGAAAATGTGTTAGTTTTGCTATTGCACCTCAAACTGTGAAAGTTACAACCAGAATGTATGATAAGTACTTAGCTAAGATGAAAAAGACATATAATTTATGGGCAGAGAATGAATAGAGAGAGACCACATTTATACAACTTTTATTACATTATACTGTTATAATTATTTTATTTTATTATTACTGTTGTTAGTCCCTTACTGTGTCTAATTTATAAATTAACTGTTATTGTGTATATTAAATTGTATGTGTTTGTATATAGGAAAAGACATAGTCTACATAGGGCACAGTACTATTTTTGGTTTCAGGAATCCACTGGGGGTCTTGGAACACATCTCCCGTGGATGAAAGGGACTACTATAAATTGTGCTTGATGAAATGTTTGGGAACGACTAACTTACAACCTAAGATTTGCAGTTCCCTGGGAACAAGGACTCTGTGTTTTACATCTCTCTGTCTCCAGTTGCTAAGTTACAGCTGACAATATTTGTTGCAGATCATAAAAAGCATAGTGTGGGAACTAAATGGCCTACATTTTAGTCCTTGCCAGACTACTTATTTGCTCAGTAACTATGAGCAAATAGTTATTGCTTTAGCCTTCTTAGCATCCATTTCTCCCATTTCTCCTTCTGGTAACTGTCATACCCCCCTACCTGCACCTTTTAGACGACTTCAAACATTTAGTTTAGTCCTTACCATCACGGTTCCATCTTCTGGCTTCTGGGGTAGTACATAATGTCAGTATAACCCATCTCTGGGAACACAATGATTATTTCAGAAAGAAGTACATGTTCAACGTTTTCCATGGGAGATTTTTTTTTAACCACTAGAAAAGAAAAGCTTTATTTTTATCTGATGGCTGCTGAAAGGATCTGATGCAAATCTAAAGCATTTGGCATCTATATTGACCCCCAAAAGGGTGAACACCTGACAAAGGAGGCAATGCAGCAAAACTAAACTTAATGGTAAAGAGAGAAGAGGAAAAATATATTAATAATAAACTAAAGTAATTGTTTGAGCCCCATGTGATTTGACTTTGGTCTTTCAGTTCTAGGACACAATTCATGTACTTTTCATTAAGTTAGTCAGAGTAGAGGTTTTTGAAACACCAAGCATTATGACAGAGACACTTTCCTGAGTCTGTTTTCACATGTATAAAATGAAGTATTCCTGTAATAATATGTGGATTTTCCTAAAATGTCTATAAATCCTTTAAAGTGCTATATGCTGTAGATTTGTGGGATAAGGTTATAAACGCAGTTTACAGAAATATTAGGTTTGAGGTGTCTGTGGTATACATTAGCAGAAATAAGTATTTGCATTAGCTATCCTTGTCTGGAGTCCAGGAAATATGTACTGGAGGGAGATATAGATTCGGAGTCATTAACACAGAAATGATAAAGCCAAGGTGATAAATAGAAGTGACCTCTCATAGTATGTATATACTACAAGGAAGAAGGAATACTGTATTTTGAATTTCATGAAACACAACCTGTAGAGGGGACACAGCATGTTTTAATCTAAGTTTGGTAAGGGAATGCAGTGATCACCTTATATGGGACCTGGACCTGGCTGAGCTGCTAAGGAACTTAGTGCTTATGACGTAAACAAATAAAAGGGAGTTGATGATGGGCTTCAAGCAAGAGACAACAGAATAGCGTCTTGACTTCTATTAAGATAACTCTTGTGGCAGAGGAGAACTTGGACTATAAGTGGAAGTGAATGATGTCAGATTACTAATCAATTATTCCAATTCTTTAAGCAAAAGATGTTAAGGACCTAAATTAAAGCAATGGCAGTGAGACTTAGACAAGGATAGGGTTGAAAGGAGACTTAAGAGAGACTTGTATGTGACTGAAGGTATTTGAAGGATGGAGAGAAATAATTTCAGTTGTAAGGGTTTTTCTTCTGGAATAATTGACAGAATAGTCAGAATTCATTTAAAAAGGCATAACAACATAAAGAATAAGTTTGGAGGGAAATCTCAGTTTTCAAGGAGGTAATATTAAGACCTGAAGCCAAGAGAACAGTTTGGGAATTGATTGGCCCACAAAGAGTTATTCAAATCTATGATGCAGATAAAAAAGACAAAGAAGCAGTATAAAAAAAAAGTTGAACTCTAAAGCTACAGCTCTAGAAAAATCCAGGGCTCTGAGAAGACTTAAAAATGAAAGGCCATAAAAGTGGAAGAAAAAAAACATAAAGAAGTTTGGATGCTTTCCAAAAAGAGGAAAATAGCAAGTATCAGAGGCTGGTTGGCAATCCGCTATCTAGGTTCTGCATAAGATACAAACTGAGAAAATATTTGAAGAACCAAGCATTAACTGATATGATAATTCAGGCAACCTCTAGGATAACAACATCATTTTCAAGTACAAATTCTACCTCTTCTCTTCACTAACATTTCATGCCTACGCTATTTTATTTAATTTCTCATCAAAATTGATTCCAATTAAATTGTTTTGATTCAGAATCTTGCTGTGATATGCAGTCGGGTTGCCAAATCTGCCCTCTGAGAATGAATGAATGAATGAGTATTGTTTATATTAGATACATTTTATCACATTAAATAACCATAATCCCTACATTCACTCATCTTTTTAGTGGTTGCATATGACAGTGACACTTACAGAACTCACTTAACTGTAAGCGTCCTGTCTCTAATAAAATGGGAGTTGGTTCTTTATAGACGATGATATTATGAGAGAGGGCATTTACTACACTTGCAAACACACTTGCCTGCTTGGATTAAGTATTTAAAAAGAAGAGGCAGCTGTGATTGTTTGCATACTAATTTACCATGAAATGTTTTTCCAGCCCTAAGGATACAAAAGCTGATGTTTAATCTTTTAGTCCAATGTAACAGATAATTTCAAAAATCATTAAGACCCATAAGTATTTTTTTACTTCAAACATTTCTTACTGCATTTATTATTAATATCATTGCACCAACTCTTAAATACAAGACAGAAACCTAGAATTTATCCTTGGTTCTTTGCTTTCCTTTCTGTCCATGGCCATTATTACATCAAGTTTATTTCACTTTCTTAATGTCTTAGTTGCGGGCCCATCCCATAATACTTATAGTCATTATTTCTGCCCTGGTGATCTCCTGCAACAGCCACTTGGTTCACCAGTGCTTTGTTTCTAGGAGCTACTTCATTCCAGGTGACCACATAAAATACTTTAAATTGAAACCCATTAGCCCTCTTATGTTGTGAACTTCCAGTGTGCATTTCCACACAGAAAGCAGCTCAACATTACCTGCTGCTAGATAACATTCTAGTACCAAGCACTGAATCAGTCAGGTTTCAGTAAAAGGAAAAATCACTTTATGCATTTATTTCAATGCATGAGGGAGACATTTAATATAAAAGTTGGGTATTATTAGAAGGGCTAGCAAAACGACTTCTAGATTGAGTTTCACGCTACCTACCACAACCTTTTCGAAGGCATCTACGTATTTTATGAACAGGGTTTCTCTCCTCCCTGAGTTACTTATTTTAACGTTTCAAAAATTGCGACACATCACTTTTGAAAGGTTGTTATTAAATTGATGGTGTTTTAGAGTCATGGAAATGTAGCATTTACCATCTAAGACATCACCTAATATCTATGCTGTTCTCAGCAAGTAGCCTTCAACTTGGTTTCTCTAGTAGCCAGTTTGGTTAATTTCTCCATCCCTGAGCCTTTAAAGACTAGAGACTGTTTCCTCAGGCTTTTAACTTTCAGCTTCTTATCAGACTCCACTCCACATTTATATGGATGTAGAAATGAAAGACTAATTCTTTAAATATTCACCAAATAAAAGGAAAATTTTATTTTAATGCCGATGAAATCATAAAGTTAAATTTTAACTATGAGATATCAGATGAACTTTGTTTACCTCTAACATCACACTTTACGAAAAGGTTTACTTCTCCAGATACACAGAAGGAAGCTGTATAATCTGATTGTTTTAGATGTTGTGATTTTCCATTGTATTGTGAATTTCTGATGTAGACATTGTTATTATTTTATTCTTCCTTTTTACTGAATTTACTGGGGTGATGCCAGTTAACAAAATCATGCCGGTTTCAGGGGCAGAATTCCACAACACACCATCTGTACACTGTATTGTGCACCCTCCACCTCAAGTCAAGTCTCTCCAATATTTTTATTACTTTAATGTCTGTTTCCAATCAAAAAAAGACAAGGCAATATAGAGTAAGATCTAAAACGTTATCAAGATACTTAAGCAAGGAATATGAATCAGGAAAATGCATGTAAACAGGAAGGGTTATAAGGACATTCTACTTTGATCATAATGCACCTTATTTGGAAGTCTTCAGTGGATCCCATTATTTTGGTATTTTGGAATGAACCTGAAAGACAGAAAGATCAAGCTCAGATCCTGAAAGTGCTGCCTCAGGAGGGTCGCAGCATTTCTCTAACCTTCACATTTCTCTTTAATAAAAATGGCAATAGAAATATCCAACTCTGAGGATCACTGTGAAGATTTAATGCAACAAAGCAGTTGTAGAGGCTGACTGTACGGCATCTAGTAAGCTCAAGTACGCAGAATACCTATGTTCTCCGAGCCAGTTCATATTTTTAACACATACCTGTAAGGCAGGGAAGAGGATTAGTAATTATTTTCTGCTGATATGAGCAACATACTTAATAGTGGCAAATTCTAAAAGTATCATATATGAAAGGGAGGCAAAAGTAGGTTTATATTTGTATGTGAAAGTTTATTCTTGTCTTATAATTATTGTATTATTTTCCATATGAACAGCTATAAATTTATTTTGCCCCATACTGTATTTGTTTGTAAAATCTAAATTCCTCTAATATATTTTTATATATGCTTGTACCACGTGAACTAAAATCCCATAAATAATAACAAGAGATAAAAGGACAAAGAAATACAATTTCTTTAAAATTTGCAGAAAATTGTTTCATTAGTGAAGTAAGGTGAAGCCCACAACCTTCAAAAGACCGACATGGGACATCTGCTTTCCATGCCAGTTTATGTCATGAAAGAATGATTAGTGTAGCTTTGCTACTGTGAGAAAATTTGTTAAGGAAACGTTAGAAATATCATAGCATTGCCCACGGGCACGAGGTACGTAAATCAGCTCGCACATTGAATGCGATCACAAAGAATCATTTGAAAATGGCTCTGACACTGAAGGCTGAAGAGCAGAGTGTGAGGTGATGGGGAGGAAGTAGGTGCCAGCCATGACTGAAGGAAATGGTACGTAAACCCTGAGGAAGGTTGTATGCCCAGTTGGTCAGGTGCAATTGATATGCATGGGTCTCTAGCTTCTGTATATTGCGTCTGTGGTAGAAGATAACATGTTTAATTATTTCATGTTTAACATTATTGAAGTAGATACTTGTACTATGAAACATTTGTGAAACATATGGAACCAATGAACTAAAACAGCATTCCGGGCTCGCTAACCATTTTCAGTGCATTTGGTATGAGTGAGGAGTGAGAAAAACAGAAGTTAATCATTAATATAATCACCAAGTAAAAGAAAGCCTGGACACAGGGTTTATCATTCTGCTGCAGCCAAATTCACCAGGTGGGAGCCAGGGTGCCTCTGACTCAGGGTCAAAGGAGCCATGACACTTAACTTCACCTCTCATGAGCTGAGGATTCGTCTCCTGACTTGATTCATAAGAGGAAACAATGAGAATCTGCCTCAAGGAAGGTTGCATCTCTGACCTAATAGGTGATAAAAGAGAAAAGAACCAAAAGTAGTGGATTTTATTGTAGAACTGTGGTTATTATGTGTATTTAATTCACAGAATCTTTTAGATCAAATAGACTGTGGAGGTCCTTGAGTTGAACCCTCTAAAGTGCATGACTCCCTTCAACCAAATCACTGGTCTGTGGCAATTCCATCCTGCTAGACTGACTCCACTAAAGCAAAAACCTCTAAATGTATGAGGAAGCCTTTTTAATAATTAGAGCTTTGCAGTTATTCGGAGTCTCTTTTTTATATGATCAGTCTACCTTAGCATAACTTTTACTCCATTATCACCTAAAGGTATACACTCTTATCTCTTCTTGTCAAAAGGTACGGTTATGTTCTCTGTAATTCCCTTTCAACCAGGTCAAGCATTCTATAAATTAGTGAAATGACCATCTCTTTTCCCAAACAATGGCAGCAATGGCAACATAAAATATGTCTAGCTTGGTGCTATGCTTGGCTTGCTACATATAATTCCTACAATCTCATTTTACCAGATAAAGAAACCGAAGCACAGAGAAGCTAGCAACCTGCCCAAGATATACAACTAAATATCGAGGCCAAGATTTAACTCTAGGTATTCTATCTACAGGGCCAGTGTTCTTAGCTACTTTATTTTGCTGACCAAAAAAATTCAGAAAAAATTATTTTATTTATTTTGACACTTCCTATATTTTCAAGAAAATCAGCTAAAATTAAAAAATGGGAAAAATGGACAAATAAGACTCTATAATAAAGAAATGATTAGGGAAGTACATATAATGTAATATATATTTTTCATAATACATGGCTGGATACCTTCTGGACAGACCCCATATATAGACATAAATAAGATATTTAACAACAAATTGGTATTTTATAAAATAATTCCCCCAAATTTAGTTGACCTCTAAATAAACAAAAAAATCTGCAGAACTATCAATCTAAGCAAAGGGTAAGGAAGTGATTAAATGTCTACCCTTTAATGTACACTGAATAAACTTAGTTGCTTCGGAATCAATTTAACTTCAAGAACAAACAGGGCATACAGAAACATCAAAATATTCAGCCTTTGTAGAAACATACTAAAACTAAAACAAAATTTATATAGATTTTGTAAGTTAGTTTAATTAGCTTTTAAACTTTAGGCTACATAATGAATCCAGGGTCTTCTGACACTGCCACTTTCAAGAAATAGGATAGCCTTAGGAGATGGTCCTTTAGATCCTCTTTGCCATGTGTAGACATTTTAGCATTTACAAGTAAAGATTCAATAATGAAATAAGACCTAGAATTCAATCAAATAGTTTTCCCTGCAAATGAGAATGGTACTTTTTTTTCTAATGTACTTTTCACTTTTCTGAAAAATCTTATAAATAAGTTTCTGTATAATTATTCCTTTATAGAATGACTTCTCTCTGGCTCCATGAAATATATGTAAAATAGTTCTTATCATAAGCCATAAGTCTATGTTATAGCCTAAAAATGGGTTTTAAATACAAGAATAGAGTATATAAAGTGTGTCCGGAAGGAATCTAGCCATGTACTATGAAAAAGAGAGACATTTATTGAAGAAAACACAAGATACAAGAAACATTGTTCATAGGACAATGACACCTCAGTCCCCTTCAAAGTAGACACCTTGGGACCTCACACAGTTCTCCCAATCACCCTTAGCTGTCCCATTGTATTTTCCTGAATGTCATCAGTGGTCTAAAATCTATTCCATTTCAAAGGTAATTTTAGTTTTGGGAAAAGCCAGAAGTCACAGGGCACTAAATATGGGCTGTAGGGGGTCTGAGTCACCTGGGTGATTTGATGTTTCACAAAAAAATCTCTGCAGTGGACATGATGCATGAGTAGATGCTTTGTCATGATGAAGCTGCCAATCACAGTTGCCCGTAACTGTGGGCTTATCAATCGTTCAAATAGCTTCCACAGAGGAATGTTCAAGCTTAATAGAAAACTCGATACAGATTGATTGCTCTATTCACTCAGTCATTTTAAATGCAATGGCCACACAGTACACCTGCTCACTCAATGGCATCTACCATAGGCACTGACTAGTACAGTGAAGTCATCATTGTTCACACATGCACATTCCAGTCCACTCCCTTGGCTGCCATGTTAGCACTGATGCCACACAAACCATTCTCATTATATTAACAATGGTTGGACTTTTTCCACCAACATCTTGATGCTAGATTTCTGCCCCCCAACAAATCATGTTATCCATTCTTTCTCTTTTGATGTTCAGTCACTAATTATATTGCTAACATTTCTCCTACTTACTAAATTTCTCTTAATTTATAAAATAAATGTTTTTCAAATCTGGTCATATGGTCACATCACTGTTGATTAAGAGGAAATTAATAGCTTACTACAGTAAACTCCCACCTGGTAATTCTACCAACCACTAATCAGGCATTTCTAAAAAAATTTCATTATCCTCTTTATCCCCCTCTACCCTCACTCTGTCAGTAACATCAACATTCTAAAGCATCGGCCACAGGTTCCAAACACCGGAACTATCTTTGCCTCTTCTTTTGTAATTTCCCACCACAAGGTCTGACCTTGCATGTGCAAGCTCACTAATAAGATTTATTCAATGATGTTTTCACTGTAACTCTCACAAATGTCCTCTCACAACTATTCTTAATGAGGTCAGCCCACTTCAGTTCATTATCAGACTTTCTAATGTATGTCTCATGTTCTTCCTGCCCCAAGAGCTAACTCCCTGCTAAAAAACTAAAAACGGAGCTGCCTTTTTACCTGGCAATTCTATTGCTGGGATTATATCCTAAAAATCTTGAAACACCAATTCAAAAGAATACATGATCTCCTATGTTCACAGTTGCACAATTTACAACAGCCAAGTGCTGGAAGCAACTTAAGTGCCCACCCTAAATAAGTGTATCAAAAAACTGTGCTACATTTACAAAATGGAATACAATGTAGCAGAAAGCAAGAAGGAGCTCCTACCCTTCACAACAGCATGAATGGAACTGGAGAGCATTGTGCTAAGTAAAATAAGCCAGGCAGTGAAAGACAAATACCATATGATCTCACCCATGAGTGCAACCTAATCAACAAAACAAATAAACAAGCAAAATAATAAAGAACAAACTGACAGTAACCTGATGGAAGTAGGGAGAGGGTAATAGGGGAAAGAAGGAGAAGGATTTTTAAGAAACATGAATAAAGGACCCATGGACAAAGCCAAAGGAGGTTAGGATCTAGGGTGGGAGGTAGGGGTGGGTGGGGTGGGGGACAGTGGTTGTGGCAAAATGGAGACAACTGTACTTGAACAATAATAAATACATACATAAATAAATTAATTAATCAATCAATCAATCAATTAATTAAAAACATCCAAGAGAAAACTCCACCTGCCCTTTATTATTGGCAGGGTGTTGTGGATAATGAAACGTTTTAACTGTGAAAAAATAATGGCTTACAAGTGTATTAAAGTTTTTCTGAATGTTAATAATTTTAATGTTTATTATATCTATTTGTTGTTTCATCTTATATCTCTTTAGTTTGTGATTTAAACATTTCTTAATGTTTTTCCAATTTGTTCATCATCATCAATGAATTACATTTCCTTTCTATACCCCTAAATTTTGTCTGATGGACAAGTAAATTCATGAAGTCCACGCATATTCATCTATGGTTCAGTTCCCTCATTGTTAAATGAGGGCAGGAATTGTACTTACCTCACCGTGTCATTGTAAGGATTAAACGAGTTAATGTGTGTGAACTATTAGAACAGTATCCAGCACAGGGTGCAGGATATGCTTTTGCACGTCAGCATCACAGGCAGCACAAAGCCCCCAGCCAGTCTCTTCTGACTGACACTGGCAAACCCATTCAGAGGTTCTTTTGGAGCCTCCTTCTTTTTTCCCCCAACACTTTGATAACTTTTTTTAACCTCAAACACAACACTAGCTACCACGCCTGTAGACAGTGCTCCTAAAATTCCCTGAGTGAACTGTCTTCACAGACTCTTTGATGGACTGGTTTTGTTGTTAGGGAAAAGGGTAAGAGGTCTGCAATGTCTGCATGAACCTCAGGAGTGTCTGGCAATATCTCGTAGCGGTCTTTAAAACAGTGATCTATCCCGTCCTATTTTCCTTACCTTCGGTTCTTAAGAAAATCACGAGAAAACAGAAAAATCCAATTTGGCATCCTGTTCAAAGTGCTGTTCATTATTTTGAATTTTTTCCAGTGTATCATTTATCCATAATCATTTGAGATAATAATTAGAAATGTGTTTTACCCACTTAAAATGTTCACTTAAAAGAAAAAGGAATCAGCAAATGTTTTGACATAACCTCATTTTTTAAAGTGAGTTATAATAACCAGAATTATAAAAATAAAGGGGGAGTGGGACATGTTCATAACAAATTATTCATGCAAGTCAATAAAGGAAACACTAGAAAAGCATTAAGCACAAAGATAGCAAGTGATATCATATCATTTTTCACCTCTGTGGATGAATAGTACTTGACCTTGAGAAAATATTTTATGTCGGATACTGGAAACCACTAAGTGTGTGACAGAATCATGTCATAGATTGAAAACATAGTTGCATTATTTTATAGTTTCTCTCATTAGGAGATGTCATCTTTATCCCAAACTTTAAATCTGGGTTTGCCTTTTGACCTGCTTGGTCTTATTGCATGTGGCGGAAGTGAAATGATACTGTGCAAGATCCCAGAAACTAGGCTTTAAGAGACCTTGTGGGTTTTACATTTGCCTTCATGGAACACTGCCCTGAGATCTCGAAGGAATACAGTCTGTGCTATGGAAAGACGACAGGCCACTGGAGGAGCTATGTGGTGGCCCAGCCAGCAGGCAGTGTTAAATGCCAGGCATGTTCACCTGAGTGAACCCAGGCAAAGTAAAAAGACAAACTTCCCAACCAACTGAGAGAAACATGAGAAATAATGTCATTAATTATCTAAGCAATGATGTGCTGAGGTGGTCTGTTATATGGCAATAGATGACTTTAAAAAATCTCAGATTGCCCTACTCTCATAATGTAAGTTTTAAATATACATCTTGTTATGCAGTAGAAAATACATTGTCCTAGATTCAGATCTAAGGAGTGAGTAGTCGTGGGTGAGTCATCACCTCCCTGAGCCAAATTTCTCATCTCTTCAAAATTCTGTATTCATTCCATACACTGGCTCCATCCAATTCTTTTCTACCAATGATGACTAGATTGTCTTCCCAGCAAGAGAAGTCAGGGCTACGAGCACTAACATTTCTATGGCTAGGTATTCTCCAAGAATCCAGACCTTCGAAGCCTTTTAAAGTCAATCACTGAAGGTTGGAAAGGCTGGAATTTCTGTACTTATTAAAAAACACACTCATTTAAATGTACATCAGAAGGAGCACATCAGAACAGTGCCTCAACAGCAAGGAATCAGGACCAGCACATGTGGGTTGAAAGTCAGTGGTGGTTCAGGAGGAGCGTACTTCGGGTTCTTAGGACAAATACCATAATCATTGATCCTGGTGCTATACCGAGATCAGAGACCCTGCTGTGTGACTCTCAGTCCTGAGGAAGGCACTCCATAGAGGACAGAATGAATGATTCTCCTAATATCTGAATGTGACTTACATACTTCGTTTCATTATCCATTTATATATTTGCCAAATTTGAATACCAGATACTCTTTCTGTCTATGGGGCTAGCTGTTTGGCAAGGAGGCAGATACTGACATCAAACAAATTACAATATTGTGCCAAGTGTTGTACTGGGAGTGGACAAAATGCTTTGTAAGCTCAGAGAAACAATTTATAAACTCTGGGACTTAAATTTAAATGTGCAAAAAATGTGATATTTAAGATTGGTCTTAAAGGTTAATTATGACCTTGGTTAAGCGAAGAAAGAGGATACAAAGCATTGTCCTAACTGTACATGTTTGTGGGGGAGATTAAACAGGTTCAGTATATTTGACATAAAATAGTCAGGTATGTGTGTTCTGTTATGATTTTCACTGTCAAACTAAATGTATTTTTAAATAGTATAGATTTCTGGCCTTAAATCTTATTAAAATGGCTTGGCCTAAGACTCATAAATCCTATAGACTTTAGATAATATCAAAAGCTATTAAAATGTTAAATCTGAACATTGGATTACAATACAGTATGTAATGTATCTTCATGGTTGCCATTGAAAGAGATCTAATATCTCTATTTTGTATCTTGAAGGTTTGCTTATGGTAGCTAAGTAGGTTCTAGCTGTAAACAGTATAAGTAAATTCTTAAGTAACATGTTTAATATGCAGGCCTCAAAATAGGTAAACCAATTTTAATTTTGCTATTTGCCTTATCATCACATCTTTGCCTAGACGTTTTGACTAAGATAGAAGAAATAAAAAAATAAACATTTTTTGAATGATGTAAATTTGTATCCACAGAAGTTGTTTAGTGAAGGGAACTCATTCAGTATTTATAGTTTAAAATATTTTTGGATATATCATACTGAGATTTTACTTTAAAATTTCTATTATGAAATACTCTAAAAATTTCCAAACTTTGTTCTCTCTATTAGCAATCAGTGAGTTGGAAGTTACATGAACAAGACTGGTACATGTATTCAGATTCCTAACCTTGTATGGTCATGCCCCATTAACAACTTCAGAGAGTTCACAGAATTTTTTGAAATTAAGTTTTCCGGACACTTTCTTTTAGAGTAGTCAAACTATCCCTCAAGCAAATGATCCAAATTGTTCATGCAAGTCGAAAATTGATCTGTATTAGAGACCAAAACTAAATAAAGAAACTTTTAGCATACTTTGAACTGAAACTTTTTTAATTTCAAGAAATAATTATGCTTCTTTTCTTCTAATTACAGAATTTTTAAGCTGGAATGTATTTTCTTCTTCATCCACGAGTATTATGTATTTTACTTTTTCTATATGTCATCCTTCTATGTTTTAATACACACACATGCAATTAGGTTTAAATGTTTAAATGTCTTTTAGTCATTTATCTTCCCAAACATGTACAATATATTTTAAACACATTTATTTACTAGATTGCACACATAAATGATATGAAAACAGTCAAATTTAACTTAGAGTCCTATATTCTAGCTAATTTTCACATTAGAAAATATTATGTGTTAAATATCAGCAGAATCAAATAATTTTATATAGAAATTAAACATTGAAAATATTTTAAAACAAAAAGATAAAATGTGTTATGTAAGAGGAGATGAAAATTTGAACTCATATTAATTCCAACATATTATATGCATATGTGATACCTATAAATATTTATAGCAATTACACATTACATATATAATATACATTACATATAAAATACATATGACCATATAAAATATATAATACATATATATGGATATATATACACACACACATAACTACATATAGCTAAAAATAAAGGAGGGAAATGAGATGGTGAGAGAGAAGAAGAGTGTATAAAAAGTCATAACATGTTAAAAATTATTAGCAATGCATGGTTCGTTAGCCTGGCTATATTTCAAAGCTCTTCTTAATAACTTTGAACTTGAGTGAATATAGTGCTCTCTCTCTGCACTTGCCTCCCAAAGTGAACATGTCTGATTTTGCATTTAAAAAATGAAGCAAATCCAAATTTAATAAAATATATGGAAAACTCTGCAGCATACTTTCATATACAAAGTAAGATGGTTACAGCCTATTTAAAATATTTTAATATTAGATACCCTCTAAGATCTCTCTTTCATCTTTAATCTTTTATTCTTAATACTTTTAGTCAGACCAGACCTTCACATCTTTCTTTCTTTCTTTCTTTTTTGCATTTCCTGTCTGGGAATTAAGGTTTCTTCTCCCAACTACAGGCCAAAGCTCAATTTTACTCACTATGAACATTCACTTTACAAAGATTCTAAATCATGGCTTATATATTTTCAGGTTATTTTACACATAGCTCCTTCACCAGTGAACGAAATGGCACTAGTGTTAGGAAAAAGTCTTTAAAAAGCAAAATTTTTGTTTTTTCTTAAAATTGAAAATATTTTTAAATGCTTTTGTTCTTAACCAGGCTATCATTTATATTCTATGTCTTAATTAATTTGTAATTTGTTGGGCATAAAACATAATACATTCTAGAAAATCAATTGTGTTATAACAGATAAAAATATTGAGATTAGATATTTCCCAATTTTAAGATAATTTACTTATTTTTAGGTGAGATGGAATGAAGGTGACTATTTTCACTCTCCAAACCTATTTTTTATTTATTCTTGGGGACTGAGCATGAGGTTCATAAATTTTAGATAGAAAAAACATTCCTCCCTCGGTCCTCTGCAGGCTGTTTCTTTCAGAGAGGAAGTACTTTGGGTTTTAAGATGCAACCATCCTCAGTATCCACGGAGACTGGTTCTAGGAGCCCAGTGAACACCAAAATCTTCAGGTGTATAAGCCCCTTGTATAAAATAGGTTTAAACATAATTTACACACATCTTCCCATATACTTTAAGTCACCTCTAGATTACTTATAATACCTAAAACAATGTAAGTGCTTTGTAAATAATTGTTATACTTTATTCATTGAATATGACAAGAAAAATAAGTCTGTACATCTTCCCTACAGCCATCTTAGGTCTAGTTACATGGTCAATGTCAGACACAGTATAACATTTTGTAAAATATTTTCAGTCCATGATAGGTTGAACCCACAAATGTGGAGCTTCAGATATAGAGAGCCAATTATATTGTACTATTAAAATATCATGGGGTAGCATAAGCATTTTATTTTATTTATGGACATGAAGTAGAAAATTCTAGGTAGAGAAAAGAAGAGGAAAGACTAAAATTTCCTTCTCTCAGCTATAAGTTATAGAAATAAATTCATTATGTAACAAGTGAATTTGTTTATCCAGTCTAAACATTTAATTTTCCAAAGAACATATATAACAAGGAAAGCAGAGAGTTATACAAAATTAGGTGGCCCAAAAACTCTAATGCCAACTTTAGCTATGGAGAGTATTAAAATTATTGTCACTTGAAGATTACCTTGATGACAGTAGCCGTTACTACTGTCAACAGCTTAAATTAAAAATGAGCCATAATCTAAAGCCTTTGAATAATGGAAGCTCTAGTGCCCCAAACAAAAAGCACTCAGCAGAGCATCACTAGCTAACACATGCTCTCAGCACAACTCTGTGAAGAATCTACAATAATTGAATCTGATTTCTATTTACAATGCTTAGAAATGTAGTTTTCTACACATTGCACTCATTAGAAGCCATGTGCTCTAGCCTAAATAATAGGTTAAGAACATAACAAGGGACTTACTTTACTATGTCATAATAATTACACACTTCTTATTGACATGCAATCTACTAATTAAGCAGCAATATTGCAGATCAGTGTCTGCTGCCTGGATTATTTTGATAGCCGCTCTTGACATGTTCCTGTAAGGAAGGAAACAGAAAACCTCAACAAACTTCAAAGGAAACAATGTTTCAGGTACTTTGAGTTAGCATTTTATATTTCCATACAGTTTCATAGGAAGGAAATTATGGAAGAGTGTGGCAACCTTTTTGGAAGCAAACAAAAACAAGAAAGTGAGATAAAGAGAGGAAAGGAGAGAAGGGGGAGGTAGGGATGGAGGTGAGAAGGAAGGAGGGAAAGAAAGAAGAGGAAAAAAAGCTTATTATTATACTACTATATATAATAAATATTGGTTGGCCAAAAAGTCCATTTGTTTTTCTTCTGTAAGATGGCTCTAATAGTGTTTAGTTGTATTTAACTTCATTCAAAACAATTTTGTGAGACTGTATGGTGACAGTTGTCATGTTTTTAAAAAAGCTTACCCAAACTGGTGAATTTTTGTGTAGCCACTTTAATAGTGAAAATGGAAGAAAACATGCAAGATTTTTGACATGTTATATCTTATTATTTCAAGAAAGGTAAAAATGCAACTGAAATACACACAAGAAATATTTGTGCAGTGTATGGAGAAGATGCTGTGACTGATGAACTGTGTCAAAAGTGTTTTGCAAAGTTTCTTGCTGCAAATTTCTTGCTGGATGATGATCCACAGTTGGGTAGACCAGCTGAAGTGGATAGTGACTAAATTGAGACATTAATTGAGAAAAAGCAATGTTCTACTATGTGGGAGATAGCTGACATACTCGAAATATCCAAATCAATAAAACTATTGGTGAAAATAAAAATATGTCTTTTATTTTACAGAAAAAATCCATATGGACTTTTTGGCCAATCAATATATGCAAGATACATCCTTTACTACCATTTTAAAAAGATTATTTAATAATTCAAAAACTTTTTTTAATGATCCTTCTCGATTGCTTTTGACTAGTCATTGGCCATCACATCAGCACCTATTTTTAATGTATAGTTCTAATCTATATACATTTACACATGTCAGTGTAGTAAATATGTTGCTGCCTATGAAATAGCATGATGTCACACTAGTGTTTTCATATTGTTTTTAAGTCACACTGAAGGCCTGGCCCAAGGAAATGAAACCTAAAGGGGATTCATTATTAAAAGAGTAAGTTATTTAACAATTGAAGAAAATAAACCAGTTGCCATACACTTAATGGGGGAAAGAAGGGGGAGAGGCCAATGAAAGAACATGAATAGAGGACTCATGGGCTTGGACAATGCGAAGTGGGTTGACTGTGGGAGTGGGGGGTACAGGGCAGGGGAGAGCAACAAGGGAAACAGTGGGACAACTGTAACTGAACAATGATAATTTTAAAAAGTTAAAAAAAGAAATAAGAGATCTTTAAAGCCTATGCTTATTGCATTTTTTATTTGAAAATATAGATGGTTTCAATCTCCTTTCAATGTCTTCTTCATCCTCCCTTTATCAATACTATAAAACCAATGCCGCTTGGCTCTACTTGCCTCTCTTTCTATGATTTTACATATTTATATTTATTACAAATTTAAGAAGAATATTTTACAAGAACTGTTTTAATTTTAAAACTTTCAACATTACACAATGAAAGGGGTTGTCCTGTTCAATGATTCCAAAATTTAATCAGGAGAAAGAGATGCATTTTAGGTAAGTCACATGTCTTCCCTGGGATTCCTGAATTCCTATCATAAAGGCAGCCACTTTCCAATAGAAGGTCACTCATTAATCAACTATGATTGGCTAAAATCATAGGATTATTCTATACATCAGAGCTTGTTCTTCAAGCAGCAGAAAAATCTTCACCAACCAAGCATCCACGAAGGCTCACTAATGTTGTATGGAGATGGGCAGGAGAACCACAAAAAACACAGTGAGGTGTTTACTAGGAAGGTGATATGCAAAAAAAAAAAAAAAGATGAAAGTGAGGCGCCTCTCCTCCTTAACAAAATTGCAAGCTGACCAAAGAATTCCTTTTGCAGCTAGCATCAAGGTGGCACATTCCAGAGCTTCTTTATGTACACCTTCTTCCCCTGTGCCCCAAATAGCAGAAACAATAACCCTAG
>PVKM010012270.1:0-11657 GCA_004027735.1 Carollia perspicillata | reverse complement strand
CAAAACCTGTGTATAAAAGAGTTATCAAGCAGTAGAATGATTTTGGAGTAAATAGCCTGATTACTTCCATTATAATGTCTGCCCACTGCAGGAGTCACATTCAGCTCTACACTACTTGGAAGGGATTAAGTACTCAATGCAACAGTGTCTACAGAATACCATGGATTGTTACTACCATAACCCACATATTTAATACTTATGACCCACTGTGAAAACCTCTGACACAAGAAGTAAATGAGAAATTAGAACTAAAGTATAGCAGTAATATTGTGTCTACAAAACTAAAGCATACCATTGCTCTTCTAAACTATGTAAATAAAGGAATTTGACAAGTTAAAAAAAATTGCATACTCCAATAAACAAGTTTACCATAAGCAGACAGTATATAATGCACTGAATAAAAAATTTCAATACTCTTTAGACTGTACTTCTTAAAGGAATTTAAGGCAATTATATTGATGATTATAAATGCTGCTTAAGGCACAATTGTCTAAGCCATACAAAAAATATTTACAGTATTTTTTCTATTTTCTGACATTCAAAAAAGGCCACTGATCAAGAAACTATATGGGGACATATCATTTTAGAGTTGTTCTACAAGGAAAAAATTAATGCTTTGAGTATTGAAGTCTAATGCAATTATAAATTAATGAAACTGAAATAATGAAGATGATTAAATTTGACATGCATTTTATCCTGCAATTAGTTGCCAGTCTTTATTACATTTGAATGCAGCTCACTGTAATAATACTGTTAAAATTAAATTTTAAAAATAAAAAATACACATTGTCCCTTTTTGAGTTCTATTATTTACTTCTTAAGGGAAACTTCTTTCAAATACAGTGATCCCTCGCCTGTCATAGGAGTTACGTTCCAGAGACCCTGCAATAGGTGAAAATCCACGAAGTAGCAGCGTTATATTTACCTTATTATTTATACATATTTTAAGGTTTTATAAATCCTTCCCACACTCCGATAAACCTTTCCCACACTCTTATAAACACTCCATATGCTCTTAAACACTTTCTACACTCTTAAACCTATGTAATTTTAACCACATATAAAATTCTATATGGGTACTCACCAGTGAAGTATACAGTCGTCCCTTGCTGTATGGCTGTTCACTTATTGCGGCTTCACTGTATCGCGGGTTTCCCGTCATACAGTGAAGCCTCAATAGTGAACCGTGATATAGAGATGGATGACTGTACAACCAGGCCAAAACTTTGCAAAAATGAAGTTTTCTTTTTTATTAGCTTAAATTAAATAAAGAGTTTAAGAACAAATCTCATTGGACATTAAAACTGTTCACTGTGACTTTTTCTTGTCATAACATATTATTTTTGTGACTCTTGATTATTTAAACATAAATTCCCTATGTACTTTTGAAACAGGGCCACTAGGGGTGTAAATAATGGTCCAAGGCAGACATACTGAATTTGAGAATCCAGTTTTATATTTTTGTCCTAGATGGTTATAGCAAGGCCATATTTAGATTAAGGCAATTTCTTTTTTCTACTCTGATGCACACAACCTTTTAAGATGCCTGTAACAGAGATATAGACTTCGATATGAATTGCAAATGACCTTTCAAGGTTTTCAACTATTGCTTGTACATCTTAAGCCACCGAAAAGTTTCACAATAGGCAAAGTTTTTGCTTTTCAATATTCTTCACATTTACATCCATGTGTTACTTTGCATGTCTAGTTTTCACATATGTGCGTATACACGTGTTCATTGCCCTTTAAGGATACAAGCATGATGTTCATGGAACCAAACTACTAAGTATCCTTCAGAGTGACTTGGATGCCCAACAGAATCCTTCTCTGAAGTCACCCTGTAAGACCCCTTCAGACTATTGTAAGCAGATACCCACCGCAACCAAGAGACCTAGTTCCTAGTTAACGACTGCCTGGTTGGAAGTGACAGACAAGCTCACATGCTTTGATTAGGACTCAAGAAAAATGTGTTTTATCCTGGGCAGAACAGGGGAACATATAATTTGAACAGCTAATAGGAAGGCTTTTCCCTCTTTCTAAGGACAAAAATAAAATTAAAGGAATTTAAAAGACTCAAATAGAAATGTTTATAGGTATATTTAATATGCCTGAATGCTCTTTAATAGTATCAAAGCATCAAGAACTAGGTGCTTTACAACAAGTTCCACCCTTTGTAATTATTAGTATTTAGGTGAAGTAAAGCACAGTCATTCCATTATAGAAATATTCTTAAACATTGTAATTTCTGTGTTGAGCTGAAAACATAATGCCTTACATGTATGATGTTAATTCAAAAAGGTGAACGCACAAATCTTGTTAAATTAGGTGTTTTATGATGTCATTTTATTTCATTAACTTCATTTATGAATAATTTTCTTTCAAAAATATGAGTAATATGATTATTTTAATATGCTGTAGTAAAAGAGTTGGCAGAGCACAGGAACTGGAGGTGCTATAAATAGGAAAATATTTTTATACAAATAAAAACAATGTTCTCCCCACTAATATAAGCATTCTAAATGTTATTTCATTTATTAATTACCAAACTTCTACAAAAGAAGTATCATTATTACATTTTCCTTACTATAGATGAGGAAATTGATGCAAATAAAGGTTTATAATTGTTCTTGTGGTTAATAAATGGCAGCATGAGGATTTGAATTCAGGTAGCCTGAAACCAGGGATCACCACATTTATCTTGAAAATGGTCACATACAAATATGGGGAAAAACGAAGAAATATATGAATAAAAATATGAGTGTGGGGTAGAAGGCATACAGGCAAGGCCATAGAGGGCAAAGGAATGTTTCCTTGTTTGTATAGAGGAAATAAAAAATAATTAACTTATAAAACATAGATATTATTCAAAGGGAGTTCAGATCTCTAGAGTTGAGTGAAACATGACTTCTATCATCTATGTGGTCATTCTCCGAAAAAAAGAATTAAGAAAAGATGGAGAATCCAAGGCCCCTGACTCCACACTTAGGAACAATTAAAAAAAAAAAACTATTTAAAAAGGCCATTTTGGGGGATACTATTGGGAGAAAACAAGAAATAAAAAAAAGCAGATGAGCTGGAGCAAGGACTAAGTTTTCATATTATTACGATGCAGAATTACGGTAAGGAAATATGTGTGCAGTAAGAAAATTCATGTAGCTGAAGTCCTGTGGCTGGCCAACCATTGAAAAGACAGATCTATGGTTGATTAGGAATGTTCTAAAAATTTCAGGTATTAAATCTATTAAAGAAATATATTTATTAATATATGGTAATGGGAGATATAAAATTAGATTTTGGTATCTGAGTATTTTTGAAAGAATGATGAGGAATTTTACTCAAAGAACTAGGACACCAAAGTACACAATTTTTTATCAGTGTTGATGATAACCAGCCAATACTATACCAGGTAAGGTGGAAGAAAGAGAAGTTGAGACCCAAGTGTCGTAGTCATTGGGAGAGGTAGCAGGACGCTGTGGAAATTAAGGGAAACAGTGATGCAGATGTGGACAAAGCTATGATATTCACACCTGAAACTTTTTCTCAGAAAACTAAAAATGGACGTGCCTTTTGACGCGGCAATTCCACTGCTAGGTTTATAGCCTAAGAACCCAGAAACACCATTCCAAAAGAACCTATGCACACCAATGTTCATAGCAGCACAATTTACAATAGCCAAGTGCTGGAAACAACCTAGGTGCCCATCAGTAAATGAATGGATCAAAAAACTATAGTACATATACACAATGGAATTCTATGCGGCAGAAAGAAAGAAGGAGCTCCTACCCTTTGCAACAGCATGGACGGAACTGGAAAGCATTATGCTAAGTGAAATAAGCCAGGCGGTAAAAGACAAATACCATATGATCTCACCTTTAACAGGAACCTAAACAACAAAACAAACAAGTAAGCAAAATATAGCCAAAGACATTGAAATAGAAAACAGGCTGAGAGTGACCAGAGGGGAGAGGGGAGGGAATTTCAGGGGGAAAGGGAAAGGGGTCACAGGAACAAGAATAAAGGACACATGGACAAAAACGAAGGGGTGGTGGAAATGGGAGGGAGGTGGGGAGCACTTGGGGGGTGGGCTGGGATGGGAGTAAAAGACAGAAAACTGTACTTGAACAACAACTAAAATAAAAAAAAATAAAAAAACAAAAAACCTTTAGTGTCGGGCTCCATGTTGGAATCCGGGTTTGAAAACATTGAATTCTTTAAAGAACTAAGAAAAGAGAACATTGATCTGGAATGGATGAGCAGGGACCAAGCTCATTTGCCTTCTCTTGTAGAAAGTCAGAGGCTACAAGAAAGGTAAAGCCTCCCTTGGGGCAGGCTCTGTGGGAAAGTGCTGTTTTGGAAGAGACGGTAGATTTTAACAAGAAAATTTGATAAAATAGACAATGGGAAGTATATATCTGGAAAATAAATGTTGTTCTTCTGGTGTAGGAGGTGTAGTTGAGAGAAGTTACACATGTCTAATAAGTCCCCTAGTTTGCATCAGAGAAAAGAGATAGAGGAGATTCCTCACAGCAGAAATGACAGTTCAGAAATAAAAAATGACAGACAAGAATTGTGCCAAAGGGCAAATTTAGTACAACTAGAAATTAGCAGTTGACTGAGGGATGAGTGGGAGAAAAATGGTCCAGCCAAAATGTGTTCATGGAAAAAAATCGAAGAGCAAGTGGTTTCCATTTCATAGAAATTATTGGATGCCAAAAGGTTGGAGAGCACAGAGGGAAGAGTAGCACTTTGGAAGGCTACTTTATAGTTGCCCTGGGAAGTAGATGGTTACCTCAAGACATCTGAGCAGGGTGAGGAAGGCTGGCTAATGACTGTGGTGACAGCACAGTGAGTTATAGCACTTGACTTTCCTGTATTTCCCAGGGACCCAAAGAAAGGTACTAGCCATTAGTACATTTAGAATTATTTAAAATTATCTTTGACATTCATTAATGTTTAAAATATTTTAGGTCTAGGAGACCTTCTGATGTTTATGCTCTAAAAACTTCATTTGTCCCCAGAAGAGCCAGTGGCACTATATCCTATCATGTGATTTCAAGAAATTTGACCATTGATAAACCATGATAAACCATTTGCTACACAAATCCTTTTTGATCTTTTACCGCACACTATGCATAATCCTATATAGAAGTACTTTCATACAACTGGAAAAGAAAATTTATTTTGGACAACATTATCTCCATATTTTATTTGCTTCTGTAAAACATCAAAGTAGGAATTTTTCATCATTGGCTTGATTTTTCCATGTGGGTTGTTTCTATGCTTGCCCCCACACTCTTTCAAGATTATTTTTCCCTCTGTCAGGCTAATCTTTTGAAATCCTGGAACTTCTATCATCTGGCCCATGTCTACATGACAGCAAACACATGTTTCAGCAGGAATAACTGGTTCCTAGAGGAATGGGAGGCAGCATTGGGTGGCCAAACAGAATGATTAAGGTAGTTCATTGCATTTCAAAAAATGAAGGGGACTTTTATAAAACAAATATTTTTAGGTCATTGCGATAGTCAGAAATGCTATAAAACTTATCATAAGGAAGAGAAGATTATACGCACTGTGATGAGTTCCCTGAGATAGTCCACATGTAAAACTTCTCCCAAAATGATCTCTAGAACTTCTCTGGGAACACATAATATTTTCTCTCCCACTCTACGTCTTTCATTATGATCCCCAATAGTAAACGTTCCCTTGCAGCCTGAATTAACATTTTAAATTTTGTTAGTAAGAACAAATATCATGAATCCCTCCATTATTTTGACAGGGCTCAAATTGCTTTGGTGATTCATTAATCAACTTATCAAATACAGAGTGGGATAGTGAATATACTAATTGAAAGTCAAGAAATAGAGCTTAATTGTTTAATGTCAAAAGCTTGGGGACAGATTTCAGGTAATTGGTAGGAAGCTTATTTACATGAGTTTTAAAATGGAAGTACTTGATCTAGGTTAAACTAAAGACACTTGCTAATTATTTGGGTAGGTCTTCTGGGGCACAAACTTCAGTTTAGATTAAATAAGTAACTTAAATACAATGATATGCCCAATTGTGAGTAAAATTCTCATTGAAGTCTGACACAAAACTATGAAAGTGAAAACAAATTACACGTATACAAAAAAGAAAAGAAATAGCCCTGTTAAAACACAACTTTAAAAATAAATTATGTTCTCAAATAGGTAGCAGTGCCTGTTACCTATTTTGAACACATAATTTGTTTTAGTATATACTTTAGAGCAACTATTTATTTTAACATTGGTATCACATAAAAATGATAATGTCTCTAAACATTCAAACTGAGTAGAGAAATTTAAACATTTTAGTCTCAATTTAGTCTCAACCTTACTTTCTATTAAAACACATAAAAATGGTCTACATATATTAAGGGGATTTTACAAACTTTGATTTTTTTTCTTCAGCCATAAGTACAAGAAATGAAAGGCCTGGAGAACTTTGAAGGTTAAGGAAATAGTTTTTGAACGCAAAATCCAAAACGGCTTCAATAGTCTCTTCTATCAAGAATAACGTTCATAAAGTTCTAATACATTCCTGAAAATCAAGTTTCACATTTTAACCTGCCTTAAATGCCTTTCCACCAAGGGTGTCTTGCCAGCATTGATTTCAACAGGTCTCAAAGTGAACTCTAACACAGTTCCTCATCAAATTTAGCCCTCTATTCTCATTATCATTTTTCAGTTGATTATGCCGCCACCCTCTTAGTAATTGAAATTCAAAACCTTGGCATAGTTCTGTTTGTGCATGAGCATTTTATTTTTAATATACTTTATTTTTTAGTTTAAGACTCGTAGAAATATTCAGCAAAAAGTCCAGAGGTTTCTCATACTTTTTGTTTCTATATATGTGCAGCCTCACCTGTTATCATCACCCCCACCAGAGTTGTAAGTTTGTTACAACTGATGAATTGACACATCATTGTCACCTGATCTGTATAGTTTATTTTAGGGTTCACTCTGGGGATTTTACATAATATGGATTTACTTATTTACTTATGTTTAAAGATTTTTATTTATCTATACTTTAGAGAGAGGGGAAGGGAAGGAGAAAGAGAGGGAGAAAAATATCAATGGACCCTTCAGTTCGCAGGCGGGCACTCAATACACAGAGCCACACCAGCCAGGGCTCATTTGGACAAATTGATAATGACATGTATCCACCATTCTAGTATCATAATTTCACTGCCAGTCTTTTATCCCTTTCTGCCCCCAGGCCCTGGCAACTACTTACCTTTTTTACTATCTCCACAGATTTTCCTTTTCCAGATTGTTACGTTATTGGAAACTTACAATATGTAATCTGTTCATATCAGATTCTTTCATTTAGGAATATGCATTTAAATTCTGTCCATGACTTTTTATGGTTTGGTAGCTCATTTATTTTTAGCACTAATATTCCATGTATGTATGTCCCACAGTTTGTCTGCTCTGGCCCTGAAGGACATCTTGGTTGCTGCCCAGTTTTGGAAATTCTGAATAAAGCTACTATATACATACATGTATGGGTTTTTTGTTGGCATTAAGCTTTTACCTCCTTTGGTTTAAATACAAAGAACTATAAATGATGGATCATAGGGATCATATTCATAACGTAGTTTGTTGTTAATGTTGAGTGAAAAAACAAGATGTAGGTTATTACATATTTGTATATTTAAATGTACATTAGAAATATCAAATATTACACACATATATATAAACAAGTTATATATATACTCATGATGATAACTGCAACTAGGAGGGTGGTGAATAAATGCAAACTTTAGTTTTACTTTATGTTTGTTTCAAATAGATTAAAATAAAACCAATGTTTTAAAGTTGAGTTCTGTGTGATAGGAATATGGATGTTTAATACATTGTATTTTATATCTGTTTTTAAAAATAATTTCCTCACAGCTAAAAAGATATATAAATGTTTAAGACAAGTGTCAAAGCTTACCTAATGAAAAGAGAACAAAAATATGGAAAAGATAATTAAATCAAGACAGAGGAAATACACACAGTACACGGAAAAAGACCTCATCCAGTACAAACCATACAGTTGCCAAGTTCTTTCTCTCGAATGTACTTGACCTTTGACTGTTCTCACCATTCTTTTTTCCCTTATCCTGTTTTCCAACCTCACTCCTGGTTCGTCTGGGCAGTGGCACAGAGCCTGACAGTCGGTCACCCTGATGACAAACTCTCTTCAATGCAAGTTTTACGTGATGCTGAATTATGCTCTTCTATATCTTTTATTAGTCTCAATTGGAAAGGGAATGAGCACCTTAATTTTAATTCAATATTTAAGGTTGTACGGCAAATATTCTCCTTCAATCCTGTTGTTTTTCCAAACTGTACCACTTTCAACAGTGCAATACTTCATATTGCTACCCATCCTCTGTTTTCTTTCTTCTCTCTTATCACTTATGCACTGTCCTCAATCAAAATGCCCTTTCCCTATGTCTCTAATCCTGCAAAGCTTAAGGTTTAAGATTATATTCAGATGTCATCTCATCTATAAAACATTCTCCAAATTTCAAATAATAAAAATCATATTTTCATCTTCTGCTTTTGTAAAAAAATTACTCTATATGTTTGGTGCTTACCAGTTTATGCTTCATGACATAATTAACAGTGTATCTGCTATTTAAAACTACATGCGACTTGTTTTCCTAGCATGTGAAATCTTGAAGGAAGGTCAATGGATAGATAGATAGATCATCCAAAATGCATAGTATAGAATGTCATACTTATTAAAGTAATCAAAATATATATTAATTACCCATAGTGTTCAGGAAATGTTTCAGGATTTTACCAAATGGCATGCTTCTCATAGTGCCCTTTTCCAAGCAACACATTGAACTCTAGTCACCAACAAAGTCCATCACAACCTTTCACATAGTGGAATTTTTATACCCTTTTATGGTTATCAGGGTCAGGAAAGCCCTTTCTTGCCAATCATATCAATGACTGTGAAATTGAAGAAGGAAAGTGGGAAACTGTGAACATTTTTTTCATTCAAAAGTCTCTTTGACCACAATGCACACCTTCCTATAGTGTCCATAAAGACCACTGGACTCCTTATCCCATGAGTTGTGGTTTGGGGTGACATTTGCCAAACCACAAAGCCCTATATAGTCCTGTGTGGTTTGGGGTATTAGGCCCACTGTCTTTTCAGTGATTATGTTGATCCTTTAATCTTCTCCAGTGTCCTTAATAATTAAAAAAAAATTCAAACAGCCATTAGAAATTAGACATTTAGCCTACAAACAGAAAACAAAGTGAGACCACCTTCCAGTTGTCTATTATCCTTTCTGCATGTGTTCACAAGGTTTTTATATAAATAAAAATTATTTAAAATAATGCAACACCTGAGAAATAATGCAACACTTAACTGAACTCATCCTTTCCAGAGTAGTGTTAGTAATGCATCCTCTTAACACAAACAGTTGTGATTTTTGTAAGGGACTATTCTGTGCGTGACCAAGTTTGATTTCCCAACAACCCCATGAATTAGGTAGGACAGTAAGGCATTGATAAATGAGGAAAATTACAAAAAGAGATTTAACTGGCCTACCTATACTCATTAGTGGTATCATGGTTAAGAGAAAATATTGCTTCATATCTAAATAGGAACCTTAACATCTGCCTAGGCTTTTGCTCTCTTTTGTTTTTTTGTATGTCGTCTTGTCAATAGCACATAAACTCTTTAAAAGCAGGAGATACAACAGACGAGTGGGCATGTTGATGTGATAATGCTGCTAATTACCAGTTGCCTATAGCTATCTATGGTCTTCTGAATCATCAGAATAGTTTCCACGGAGGAATGTTCAAAATTCAATACCAATTTTGATGTAGATTTGTTGTTCTACTCGTTCAGTCATTTTGAATGTGATGACCACACAGTACATATACTCATTCAATAGTGTCTACTGCCTCCATTGAGTAGTTCAGTGATGTTGTCATTGTTCACACATGTGTGTTCCAGTCCACTCTCCTTGGCTGGCAGGTTACATTGATGTTGTGCAAACCATTCCCATTATATTAACAATGGCTGGACTTTCTCCAGGCAGACCTAGTATACTAACAAAGAAAGTATTTAAGGATATCTGTTGGGATATGGTTTCAGATTTGTACTTTTCTAAATGGTACTCAAAGACTCATTGGTTTAATAGATGAGTTTTCTATTTTCTAGTAGAATTACACAACATTTTAGGTAAGAACTGGAAATCTTGGATACATAATACAAAATAAGTCTTTGAAATTTTTTAAATAAATAAAGTGATCAATTGAAAAAAAAAAACCCTGATCTCAAACTATACTACAAGACCATTGTAATAAAAACACCCTGGTACTAGCATAAGAACAGACACATAGATCAATGTAACAGAACAGAGAGCCCAGAAATCAACCCAGATCATTATAGTCAATTAATATTTGATGTAGAAAGCAAGAGCATACAAAAGGGAAATGGCAGTCTCTTCAATAAATGGTGTTGTAAAAATTGGACAGGTACATGTAAAAAAGTAAAAAGAAAGTAACTATACCACCAATTTACACCATACACAAAAATAAACTCAAATGGATGAAAGACTTAAATGTAAGTTGTGAAACCATAAAAATCCTAGAAGAGAACATAAACAGTAACATCTCAGACATCTCTTATAACAATACTTTTGCTGTATTTCTCAGGCAAGTGAAACAAAGGAAAAATAAACAAAAGGGACCACTTCAGACTAAAACGCTTTGCACAGCAGAAAAAAAATCAACAAAATGAAAAGGCAACCCATTGTATGAGAGAACAGATTCACCAATAATACACATCAGCTAAGGGGCTACTTTCAAAAATTTATAAAGAACTTCTACAACTCAACACGAAAATACCAACAACTCATTTGAAAACGAGTGAAGGATCAGAATAGACACTTCTCCAAAGAGGACATACAGATGTTGAATAAACATATGTAAAAACATCCAATATCACTAATCATCAGAAAAATGAAAATTAAAATAACAATGAAATAACACCTCTCACTTGTCAGAATGGTTATCGTCAATAAATCAACAAAAATAAATATTGACAAGGATATGAAAAAAGGAAACCCTTGTGCACTGTTGCTGAACAAATGCAGATTTGTTCAAACACTGTGGAAACCAGTATGGAGACACTTCAAAAAATTAAATGCAGAACTGCCTTTTGACACAGTAATCCCACTTCTGGGAATACATCTGTAAGAAACACAAAACACTAATTCGAAAGAAGATATGCACCTCTGTGTTCATTGCAGCAATATTTATAATAGCTAAGATCTGGAAACAGCCCAAGTGCCCATCAGTAGATGAGTGAATAAAAAAGCTGTTGTACATTTACAAAAAAGCTGTGGTACATCTACATGGCTGTGAAAAAAGAAAATCTTACTTTTTGTGACAACATGGATTGACCTGTAAATTATTATGCTAATTGAAATAAGCCAGCCAGAGAGAGAAAAAAATACCATATGATTCACATATATGTGAAATGTAATCAACAAAATAATTTAACAAACAAAATAGAAACAGAAACATGGGCAGTTGGAACAGACTGATAGTTGTCAGAAGGGAGAGGGTTGGGAGCTGGGTGAAAAAAGGTGAAGAGATTAAGCACATATGACA
>PVKM010012269.1:0-31899 GCA_004027735.1 Carollia perspicillata | reverse complement strand
CGGAACTCCAGCTTGGAGAAACCCCATTCTCGGGCCGCCCTTCCCTCCCGAGTTTCTCCCGGCAAACCCTCAGGTGGTACGTTATGAAAGTTTTCCCAGCTTCCCAGGGGAAATCTGGAGCTGAGATCATCTTTGAGACGGGGTCCAAGTGCTAGAAATCACGGGAACGAATAGGAAAACTGATGATGCTGGAAGGTGCTGGCTGTGCGCTCCTTTATGCCATCCGTAGTGGGTCTAAAACCGAGTTAACTGAATCTGTTCACAAAACTGACAGCACCATAAAAATGGAGTGAGGGGAAACATCTCCACCCACATTGTTTTAAAGACCCTTCGACTATAATGTCAATTTAAAACTTTTTTTTTTTGGTTAGTAAATAACCACTTACCTTTCCTATAAAAGGAGCTAGTCCTTTCTCAGCATTTACTATGTATCTGTTACCGTCATACATTTTTGTGTATTGTTTAACCTTCACAACAACTCTAGGAAGTAAATGCTATCTTCGTTTTATACACAAGGAAACTGAAGTTCAGAGAGGTTAAGTAATATGTCCCAGTTCACACAGCTGGTAAGTGGCAGGGTCAGGATTCGAACTTACACAGTGTGACTCCAGAGCCTAATGTTTAACCACACTTGGAGTTGCTAGATAAACTACAGCGTGCCTGGTTACATCTAAATTTCAGATAAACAACCCAAATATTGTGTGGAACATATTTATCCTAAAAACATATTTGTTTTTTTCTCTAAAATTCAGATTTAACCGGACATCTTGCGTTTCTATTTGCTAAATCTAGCAGCCCTCACCATGCTATCCTGCCTTCTGTAAATTCATGTATCTATATATATTCAGGTTGCTTAACTCGTGGTTTACACATGCTTGAGTTTTGTTACAGAATAAACGATGTGAACTCACACCCACCAAGTTAGGGCGAGCCCTCTCGGATTCCTTTTCCCTCCATTTATTGAAAGCTGGGTTGCTCTGGGGACGGTGTCCTCCTTGATAAAGTAGTTAAGTGCAAGCTTCTCCCTTCTGATAAGAAAAAAACTTTGCTGACTGCTGGCACATTCTAGCCTGCTATCTGCATGGAGCCTTCTCACCAGTGGCCGGCAAGGTCCTGCCTGAGGCTCATCCTTAGCCTACTTTCTTGCTGAAAAGATTCTTGACTCTTTCTAGGAGCTGCAGAGTTGCGTGGCTGAGTAGCCGCTTCCTTCCAGATGTGATGAGGTTCACGGAAGGGAGTGGAGAAGAACGAGCTGGCTACCGGGTAGCAGGAAGGGGGCCCTGCCTATGAAGGCTGTAATAGACACATACAAAAGGCACTGTACGCACCACCAAACAAACACCTCTTCCTTACCTGCGTGTGCCCTCTCCCCACTCCTGCGCTTCATGCCTTCTCTCTCCACCCAAAAAACCTCAGCTCAGGAAAGGGAAACTGCTTTTAATAGCCACTTAGAAGGCAAATGTATTGTCCCACAAAGCACATAAAGCATTAACAAAAACAAATGAAAAGGACTTCGGAATGAGCTGATCTATTTTATCTTTTAATAATGTGGATAATGGAAAACCGACCAGCTGTCAATTTACAAGGCAGGATGGTTACAGAATTACCTGTAGAGTCAAGATTTTTAAAATCTTTTGTACAGCATAAATTGTTAGGACACCAGAATGAAATAATAATAATAATAATAATAATAATAATAATATTCATTATAATATAAAAACATTTTATCATTATGAAAAGCATTTTACATGCCTGATTCCTTAATTCTTACCAAAACCTTATGGAATTTTGTACTTTTATTGGTACCATATTACAGAGAAGAACTCTGAGGCTGCAAGAAGTGAAGAATTAGCTCAAGGCGCATGTTGATAAGTAGTAGAACCTGCATTTAATCCCGTGGAGTCTCACCATAGGCTGTGGTTAAAACAAAAGAAAAAGAAAACTTAAAAAATGTTTTTCAAACCTGTTGCTGACACTTTTACTCCAAAGGCATAAAGAATATCCATGAGGAGAGTAAGGTGGGCGACACATAGCCAAAATGGTTGGAATTGGATGATTAAATTCCTGAAACATACAGTCTACCAAGACTGAACCACAGAGACAGAAAACCTGAGCAGAGTCTCTACTAGTAAGGAGAGTGACTCCATAATCGAAAACCTCCCAATCAACAAAAGTCCAGGACCAGTGAATTCTATTGGGCATTTAAAGACCAATTCTTTCAAACTGTTTCCAAAAAGAGAAGAGAAGGTAACTTTTCCAAACTTATTTTACAAGGCCAGAATTACTCTCATACTGAAACCAGACAAGCACAACACAGGAAAAGAAACTTATAAGTCAATAACTCTGATGGGCATTGAGGCAAAAATCCTCAACAAAATATTAATTCAATAAAGCATTCAAAGGATCATAAACCACGATCAAGTGGGATTTGTCCCTGGAATGCAAGGATGGTTTAGCATCTGCATATCAGTTGACATGATACACTACATTAGCAAAATGGAAAAGAAAGATCATTTGATCATTTGAATAGATGCAGAAAAAGCATTTGACAAAACTCAACATGCATTTATGATAAAAACTCTCCACGAAATGGGTAGAGAGGAAATGCACCTCAACGTAATAAAGTCTGTATGTGACAAACCCACAGCCAACATCACATTCAAGGGTGAAGAGCTGAAAGCTTTTCTGAAGATCAAGAACAAGACAAGGATGCCCACTCTTACTGCTGTTATTTCATACAGTATTGGAAGTCTTAGCCTGAGCAATTAGGCAAGAAAAGTAATAAAACACACGAAAATTGAGAAGGAAAAAGTAAAACTGTCACAATTTATAGATGATATAATATTACATATAGAAAACTTTAAAGACCCCCATCAAAAACTGTTAAAACTAATGAATTCGGTGAAATTGTAGGATACAAAAGTGATACATACAAATCTGTTGAATTTCTGCACACTAACAACACCCTCTCAAAAAGAAAATATAAGAAAACACTACCATTTGCAACTGCATCAAAAAGAATAAAATACCTAGGAATAAATTTAACTAAAGAGGTGAAAACCTGCATACTGAAAACTACTATGAAACATTAAGGAGAGAAACTGAAGACACAAATAAATGGAAAGAAATTCCAGGCTAATGTACTAAAAGGATTAATACTGTTAAAATGTTCATACTACCTACAGCAACCTTCAAATTCAATGCCATTCCTATGAAAATTCCAGTGGCAATTTTTGAAAAGATTTTCTTTATTCATTTTTAGAGAGAGGGGACGGGAAGGAGAACGAGAGGGAGGGAAACATCAATGTGTGAGAGAAACCTTGATCAGTTGCCTCTCACATGCCTCCAACTGGGGACCTAGCCTGCCACCCAGGCCTGTGCCCTGAGTGGGAATCAAACCAGCCACCTTTTGGTTTGCAGGCCAGCACACATTCCACTGATCCACACCAATCAAGGCTCCAATGGCATTTTTACAGAAATAGAACAAACAATCCTAAAATTTGTGTGGAGACGCAAAGGATCCCCAATAGCCAGAGCAAACTTGAGAAAGCAGAACAAAGGTGTAGACATCACATGCCCTGATTTCTAACTCTACTACAAAGGTATGGTCATTGAGAATGTGGGATTGGCATAAAACCAGAAACATGGATCAATGGGATACAATGGAGAGCCCATAAATAAATCATTTATGGTCCATTAATTTACAACAAAGAGCCAAGAATATACAATGGGGAAAGGACAGTTTCTTCAATAAATGCTGTTGGAGAAACTGGACAGCCACATGCAAAAGGATAAAAATTGGACCACCATCTTATGCAAAATTAAGTTAAAATTGATGTAGGACCTGAAATCATAAATCTAAAGAAAGCATAGGTGGTAAGTTCCTTGACATAGGTCTTGGTGGTGATTTATGAATCTGACACCAAAAGTAAGGGCAACAGAAGCAAAAATAAACAAGCGGGACACATCAAATTAGAGAGCTTCTGCAAAGAAAGCAAAGAAAACCGTCAACGAAACAAAGGGCAACCTATTGCAAGGGAGAAAATACTTGCAAATCATGTCTGAGAAGGCGTTAATATTCGAAATAGATAAAGAACTCATACAACTCAATAGCAAAAGCACCCAAACAATCCAATTAAAAAATGGGCAGATGATCAGAATAGACATTTTTCTAGAGAAGATATAACAAATGTTCAGTAGGTATGTGAAAAGATGTTCAACATCGTCAGTCATCAGGAAAATGCAAATCAATACCGCAATGATCTATTAGCTCACACCTGTTAGAATGGCTGTTACCAAAAAGACAAGAAATGATGTACTGGCAAGGGTATGGAGAAAAGGGAACTCTTCTGCACTGTTGGTGAACATGTAAATTGGTCCAACCACTATGAAAAGCAGTATAAAGTTCCTCAAAAATTAAAAATAGAACTGCCATATGATCCAGCAATTCTACTTCTGGGTATTTACGTGAAAAAAACTAAAAACGCTAATTGGGAAAGATATGCATCCCTATGTTCACTGCAGCATTTTTTGCAATGGCCAATATGTGGAAGCAGCCTAAAGTGGCCATCAGTGAATGAAAGAAATTTCTATACACACACACACATATGCACACAATGGAATAGTATTCAGTCATGAAAAATATGAAATCTTGCCAATATGCTGTTAAATAAATTAGACAGAGAGAGATAGAAAAAGACAAATACCATATGACCTATCTTCCATGTAGAATCTAAAATAAACCGAACTCATAGATCTAGAGAACAGATTGATATTTGTCAGAGGCAGGGACTCAGAGAGTGGGAAAAGTGGCTGAAGGGAGGTAAAAAAGTTAAAAAAAATAGGTGCCAGATGACGAGCACAGAGCTCGTACCATGTCACTCACCACACAAGTCGGATGGCGCCTCTATGGTCCCCACTCTGCTCAACAAGACCAGTCTGCTGATCACTCGCTCGTGAGTCACAGCGATGTCAAGTTGTCTCAAAATATTCTAAGTGCTCGTCCTCCCTTTCTGTATTTATCTGAAGGCCAGCTGCTGCTATGGTCAGAATGGTTGTTTCCTTCCACAATTCATATGTTGAAATCCTGACTCCCCAAAGACGGTGGGTTAGAAGGTGGCTACTTGGCAGGTGCTGAGGCTGTGAGGGTGGAGCCCTGGAGAAGGGGATGGATGCCCCTGTGAAAAAGACTCCAGAGAGCTCCTGGCCCCTCCCACCAGGAGGGGAGGCAGGAAGACTTTGCCAAGAACCAGAGAGCAGCCCCTAACTGTCCCATGACCACGCTGACACCTGGATCTCAGACTTTAATCTCCCAGAACCGTACGAAAGAGAGAAAAGAACCTCCTCGCTGTTGTTCCCAAGCTACTCTGCCTGTGGCACTCTGTCACAGCGGCCCAAAGGGTCGAGGACAACGCAGCACAATTCTGTGGACCAGAACCAGTTTATGGATCGTGTTTTGAGTAGCACTGATCTAGAGAAGATCAATTTAGCACATGTATTTTTGCCGTGTATAAAGCACACTTTTCTGTCCAAACTTTTGAGGAAAAAATTAAGGCGTGCATTATACATGGGTAGCGCCTGAAATACCCTGTATCCTTTCTTGTGTTTTGTGATTATTGGTTACATAAAATTTCTTGTACCATAACATGTTGAAAAATAAATGCGAAAAACCCTTTATAATACCAAAAAAAGTAACTAAATATAAATAAATAAATCGAACTAAAAAATTAAAGCAAAAGATATTTTTTCTGAAAGTTTGGGCCGAAAACATGGGTGCGCGCTACATACAACAAAATACAGTAGACATTCCCCCTCTCTCCGCGACACGCATTCCCCTCAAATATTTACTGAGAGCTTACTGCGCGCCCGGAACTTTTCTAGGCTCTGGGAATACAGTGACGAACTGAACGGATCAGGTCCCTGCCCCCAGGACAGTTATGTTCTAACTCAACCAAGGTTTTGTCACCCAGAGATCAGTTCCAGCCTGAGATCTTGCCAACGAATAGCTCTGTGCTTTTGTGCAATTCATTGAATCCCCCCGAGCAGGTTGTCCCCTCTCTAAAATGACATACTTGGATGACATCGTTGGTAGCATTAAATTAGGTTCCGTGGAATCCTTTTGAAAACTGTAAAATGACATCCCAAGGCGAGGTCCCCGTTTCACCTTCTCGAAGGCGGGGACCATGTTATCTTTTCTACCTTTGTAGCCTCAGCAACGAGCCTGAGTACGGGGCAAGTAGCAAGCACTGCATTAAGGTCTGTTGAAGAAATGTGTGTAAGGTGCTAACTACATGTGTAAGGTATGTTTTTATGTCAAGAACCACCGTGCCAACGGCAAAAGCGTGTTACGCACAGCAGATGTAATTCTACTTCTGGGTTATAGGTTTCTAAGATGCTGAGGTCTAAAAATACATTTTCTCAACCTCTGTTACATAGAAGCCTCTTTTCATTGATCTGTATCACAATCTGAATGCTTCTTAAAGGCCTTTTCCGTCAGCTGACCCTAGCAGCAGCTGGGCAGGTCCTGACATCTCCAAGCACATCCCACTCTCTCGGATTAGAGTGCCCTAGGCTTAGGGAGCCTCCGTGAGGAAAGGCTACATGGCCAGTCTGTTTCTCTTTGGAAGTTTGACTCTCATGTTAGGAAAGCTCATGACTTCATTTTTATTTAAGGTCAGTTTCTTAAGTTCCGTGATGAAAGCTATAGGACGAATCACGGTAAAAGCATGGGTTCACTGCTGTAACACTGGATAGGTTAGCACAGATAAGCAAAGGGGAACTTTGTTTACGTGTAAGCTATTTTCTGAAGGCCAAATTCTGTGACATGAAAGTCCCCATGTCACATATAAGGCTTCGTCGTTCCATCAAGACAGAGCAAACTTGTTGGCATGTCCAGTTGTACTTTTCCAGTTTCACTGGAATGCGTCTTCACATTTACCAACACTGAGGGAGTCCAAAGAACCTAAAGCGAGGCTGACACGGTATTGAGCGCTGTCTTGAGGCAGTTAATTGAATCCAGATTCTAGGAAAAATACACAATAGTGGAAGCTGGGGAAAAAACAATATTCCCCTGAAGATTATTTTTGTCTTAGGAAAAAAAGAAAATCAACACTCCCTCAGCACAGGCCCAGATGCTGTGGCCGTGGAGCTTCCCTGCCCAAGGCGAGAGTCCCTTAGTCGGTGAAGTGACCCTTTGGGTCAGCAGTTTTGGAGTCTGGACGATCCTCGTCATCCTCTGGCCCCAAGTCATCCATTTCCCGGAGCAGAGACTCATCCACCCCGACATTGCTTCCAGCATCCTCCAAGAACCGGACCTGACGGGTCAAGATTCTATCAGTCTCCAAGAGCTGTTTCCTGCTTAATTTATTTTTTTCCTGCGTGTTCTCCTTTCATTCATTGCTTATACATTTTTGGGCGTTTTGCAACCCTTGGAAGGCCAAGTTGAGAAATTCTCAGTTGTGACAGGGATGCCATGAAATAATTGCCTCCCAGCTTCTGCTGCATTTTCTTTTCATTGCTCCTAGGGCATAAAGGCATCCTCACCGGATTCCACAAAGGTGTGTGACTCACCTCCGTGGCTAAGGGAGGAGCACTCGGTGGACGTAAAAGACGACAGACCGACATTACAAAGGACACCGGCATGATTAAAATGCTCTGCAAGGAGGAATATTTAGTGATAGGAATAACATAAAGGACAAGGCAGCAGAGAAGTAAACAAAAGCAGTGACATTTCAGAGGAGACGAAAAACCAGAAAAGGTTCCAGGTGGGAGCTGCAATATGAGACAGGCCTTCAAGGATTTCAACAAACTGGGGGTCTGCAAGAGGGGTGGGAGGCATTGTTCCAGGCAGAGACAATTTAGGCAAGTGAGTTGGCTCCTTCGTAAAAGGTTGGTAGGTACTAGAGGGAGTAGTTCGACTTTGCTGGAGAACCAGCCCTGTCTGTGTAAGGGTGAAGTGCAAGGTCAGGCTGGAGAAGTGAGATGGGGGAGATACGCCACTGGGCAAATGGCAGACTTAGTAGTTTGTACCTCATTTGACAAAGAACTACTGATTAATGTTTTGTAAATAGGGTCGGGTTGTGATCCGGCCCTGCTTCAGAGAGATGGTTCTGGCAAGGACACGAGAGGGGCTGAAGGGAAAGAGACTAGGCAGACCAAGTGGGAGACTACAACAGAAGCCTAGGCTGCAGGGCACCTGTACCTGACCTAGGGCAGCAACCGAGCAGACAGGGAGGACAGAGGGAAGAGACGCTGCGTAGGAAGGAGCTCTACCTGTCTAACATAGGAACCCCTGGCCACGTGTGGCTGTTTAAATCGAATTCAAATTCATCAAAGTTAAGGAAAAGTCAAAACCCAGTTCCGCAGTCATATTAGCCCCATTTCAAGTGCTCGAAAGCCACCTGCGACCTCTGCATTGGGCGACGCAGAGCTAGAACACTTCCGTCTGGCAGAATGTGCTACTGGACGGTGGGGACTGCTGCGCTTTGGGGACTCACTGGGAACGGGGATGGGGAAGACGGGTTGCACTGAGGTCTGGCGGCTGAGAACTGAGAAAGGCAGTGCCCTGAGCCAAAAAGGGGAATCAGGAGGAGGAGGAGCTGGATTTAGGGGGAAAGATGCCCACCGTTTCAAACACCAGGCAGAGTAAAGTACCGATACAAATGCTCGGCTGTCCGGGGGCGGGGAAAGGAGAGAGTGGGTAAAGCAGAGCACCCAGTGGGCTCTCCCAATACTTGTAAAGGGACCAGGCAGTATCTAGCTGGCTTATGCCCTCCTACACCGTGTTTCTCCCCAACCTCTGCAGCCCCCTCCACCTCTGCCAGGCCAAGGCTCACATATAAACTGGGAGGAGGGCAGGGGACCAGAGCGCTGCAGTGCCGGAGCCCTTTTTTCCCACAGCTACCTTCACTTCCCCTCTCCCAGCCGCCGCGCTCACCCTTCCCCATGCTCCAGCCTTGGAAAGTCCCCTTGCCTCCACGTACTGATTGCTTCCTCTTGAACTATCCTTTCCCACAGGGCCCACCGAACCTTTGGCTCCACCGCTTTGGGACTTGCCCTCTTCCTTCCCGGCTGAGATTCCAAGGTCTGTCACTGTTACAACTCCCCGACATGTTCCCCTCCCCCTCTCTCTGACCTTCACCCTCGAAACCCAGAGGGAAAACCACACAATCTTGCTGTGTGGTCTTGCCTTCCGTATAGGACCACAAGCTCGAGAGGGCCCTCAGCCTTGTCCAAACTAGCACACCTCTCTAGTAGCTCTTCCGCTCTCCAAGGGCATCCTTTCTCACCTCCTTCTATCTCCTCAAGTGGCCAATAGCCCAACCCCAATCACAGCTGTCACATAAAGGAAAGCACACAGTCCAGATCGAACTCATCAAACACGGCGAGGCAGCCGGCACAGACAGGACGAAGGGGAAAAGGCGCACTGTGCGTGCGTGTGTGTGTGTGTGTGTGTGTGTGTGTGTGTGTGTGTGTGTAAGGGGTGGGGGTGGGAGGGGATCACTAAAAGGCACCACCACTCCTTTAGGTGGAGCGATTAGAAAAGATGCCCCTTCTCCGGGCTGATGTGGCCTCGCAGTTTGGTTGGTGGAAGACCAGGGGCTAGATTTCAGTTCCACCTGCCCCCTCCTGCTGCACAGTCGCCTAAGCATGCCACCCGATGTGCTAACCGACAGACCTGCATTTGCACCCACAGACTTTACCTTCTCTCCAAAAACAGTGTGTGAACAGTGTCCTTGCTCCTACCCAAGGTCAAGCCCTTCCTTTCTCTGCCAGGTCCACCTGCCTCTCCCCTAGGCGAGGACACTCTTTCTCCGGTTGTGCTCTCTTATCTTTGGCCCCATCACCGTTCCACCTTAGAGAATCATTCTAGCGTACCAACGTGAGGAACGGCTTCCATTTTAAAATACTGTCCCTCGATCCCGAGTAATCCTCTGGCTAAGGCCTGGGTCTCAGTTGCTCTTTACAGGGAAGTTCCTTCAGAGCTCTTTAGCGTTGCTATAAACACTTTCTCTTCCTCACCTCCCGTTCTCTCGTTAACACACCCTAATCAGACTTTCTCCCCTTTGACCCTATTGAAACTGCTTCTGTCAAGGACATCAGCTACCTTCATCGGGCCAAATCCAGCCTTCGAATTCTCAGATCTCTTCTTACTCCTTTAATCAGTGTTTGATAAAATGGATCATTCCTGCCTTCCTGAAACAATTCTTATCTTCTAACATTCCACCCTCTCCGGGTGTTCATCCTATCTTCTCCTTTTCTACTAAAACCCCAAGTGTTGGTGTTCCTTTCAGTCCCTCTCCCCCTAGCTAATCTCCCTCCCGATGCGATTTTATGTAAACCTAAGGATTAACAAGCGTCTTTGTGCTGATGAATCCCAAGTTTATATCTTCAGACTCATATCCAATGGTTTACTCTTCATCTCCACTTGGACATCTAACAAGCACCTTACGTAACTTTGTGCGATGTAACATGTGCGACACAGAGCTCCTGACTTCCTGCACCCCACATTTTCTGAGTCTCCCCCCAACTCATTAAATGGCATACCATTAACCCATTTGTCAAGGCCCTGAACCTAAGAATCACCCATAATCTGTTTGTTCCTTCACACACTCTGCCAAAATCATTTGTTAGAAACGTGTCTGAACTGTCCTCTTCTCAGCCCTTCCCTGCCCCCATCCTGTCCTCAAGGCTGCTTGTGGTGGGGGCGGCCTCTTTCCTGGTCTCCCTATTGTGTATTTTACACACATTAGCAAGAGTAACTTCGAAACATGTGAATCAGATGTTGTCATTCCTCCACTCACCCTCCCATGGCTTGCTGTTGCTCTTATAATGTCCCACAAGGCTCCATTAGGTCTGGTCACTTCCCCACTTCTCAGCCTACTACTCGCTCTCTGGCCGGTTGACTGCTCAGCCGTGCTGGCCTTTTGTTACTCCTACAACAAGCCAGGCGCATTCCCACCTCTGAGCTTATGCTGATTTTCCTCCAGCTTGGAAAGGCTATCCTACCCTTCTTCCCTTGCCCCAGGTATTGGCTAGGCTCATACTTGCATATCATACCTGCATGTGCTCAGAGGTTTCCCCTGAGTGGAAATACCTGGTCAGCTATGAAGTCACCTCCTTCCCAGCTTTATTTTTTTTCACACTACTTATCCCTACCTAGAATTCTTGCTTGTTTGCTGTCTGTCTCGTCTCTCCCATCCCACTGGAAGGCAAGCTTCACGATAGCCGTTGCCTGCCTATGGCTTTATCCCTTGCGCCTAGAATAGTGCCTGGCACAGTAAGTGTTCAATTAGCAATTGTCCAACGTCTGCATCCCCGCCAAGATTTTACTCCCCCTGAATCTTTGGACCCTTCCTCAGTTCGTTTCCCGATTTACGCACACCGACGCCCCAACCTCCGCAGAGTTACGACTTTCCACACCTCCCCCATAGTCTTTAGCTGTCTCCACCCCTTCCTGCGCGGCCCCTTTAAGCGGACTCCGGAAAGCCACGGGGAAGGCGGGCCGAAACTTCGCTGACGCGGACTCGGAGGGGCGGGGCGGGACCAGGAGGTGGGGCCTGCGTCCTGCGTGCGTGCGCGTTCTGGAGGCGCCGCCGCCGCTGCCGCTCTCGAGGCCGCTGCAGCCGTCGCCGCGCAGAGTCGAAGCAGGAGCCACGGCCGAGAGGAGGGAGGAGGAGGAGGAGGAGGTGGAGGAGGCGCTGGACCGGGCGGGGTGAGTGAGGGGCGGGGAGCCGGAGCCACCCCAGAGGGAGCGGGGGGCGCGGGTCGGTCGAGCCGGGTGTGAGGCGACTCCTGTCGCCGGTCAGTCCCGTGGCTCCCCCTTCCTCCTCCGCGTTCCCTCGGTGTCCGGGGCGGCGGCCCGGGGGCCTGGCCGGCGGGAGGGGCCAGGGCTCGCGGAGGCCCGGCCGCCACCGCCAGGGCCGGAGCCAACCACGCCCGCGGAGGGAGCCGGTCGACTGTGGCTGGGCCTGCGGGAGACGGACGGGAGGGGCCCGGGCCGGGTGTGGGAGAGAAAGAGGACATTGTGTCCCCCACCCTCCAACTCCCGGAGGTGTCATGGCACAAGCCCATTTCCCTCGCCATCTCCCCGGACGCAGTGCCCTCGCCCCTCGCAGCCTGAGAGATGTAGAAGAACGGACATCGCCGCTATTTTCCTCTCGCGTGTCCCCAGACTAGGGTCAGATCCTCCTTTAAACCCAGTTCTCCCTTTGGGGGCACGCGAAGAGGGGATGGGTGCGTTGGGTGAATTATTTGCCCTCCCTCCAGTGCTAGCGAGGTGCGGGTAGATGGGAGCGTTGCCCTGTGTTCTGTCGGTCAGGGTCCAGGGTCTCCCTTGCCTTCCTTTATCCCCCGGTGCGCAGGGCTGACATCTCTACGTCCCACTCCACCTCCCGGCCCCTTTCCCGCCCTCTGTCCCCCAGGTCTTCGCAGCATGCCATGTGTTCTCCTTGTCGGCATTGCTTTTTTGGGGGTCTCTGCTTCCCTAAATTTTGTTAGGGAGGAGGTCCGTCTGATTCTGGTTTTCCTTCAAACTGGTGCTGTTAGGGGTGTCGTTTGCCCCCTCACTCAGGAAGTTAAGGGACAGTGTCTTAAGCTGAATTGTGTAATTTACTGCTATGGGGCGAAGGTGAAGGAAGACACTTTTGCCTAAAAAATGGGGTCTTTTCACGGGGCTAACAACCAGAGTTTAGGGGACCTTTTGACTTCTCGGGAAAAGAACTAGCGTGGAGCGGTTAGGTGTTTCTTTTTGGGAGGGAGCATCGTTTTGTCGTTGCTTTGAAGGGAGGAGAGTGTAAGAAATGAAAGGGACCAGTAAGAGGGCAGGAGGTTAATGGGCCACGGCCTTACAGGTGGCCACAGTTTTCTGCTTCCTGAGTGTGGGAGGAGGATTCTTTCTGTTTTTGATCACAGTCAGAGTAAAGTATCAGCTCTCAGTGGTAACGTGGGGCTCCTACCTTCAAAAGCACGCTGAAGGGCAGCCTCAGAAGGGTGCTGCTGGAAACAGGATTTGGAAACTTTCTTTCGGTTTCCTGTCAGTGTGTGGGGGTGGGCGTGCATATGTGTAGTTTTTCTTTTCTTTTGATGTATTGATATCTGCCATATTTTGACATAAAAAGCACTAAATCAGGCCCTGAGTTCCTTTGTGTCTTTTTTATGATTTCCTATAACACTTTCTGTTTTGAAGTTACATTTGCATTGGTTGAAATTCTGTTTTATTCTGGTGTTTCAGTGAATCCTGTGCTTCCTCTGTGTTTTGAATTCTATACTGTAAGTTTTTGAGGATAACACGGTGCCTGGTGCATGATGGGCACTCAGTATTTCTTGAGTGAATTGAATGATTACAGAATGGGCTTAGGTATTATATATCTTCTATGCTTTTGAGTGGTAGCGTATGTTTGAATGTTGCATTTCACTTCCAAATATATAAAATAGTAATTCTTGACCTTTTCTAGGCCACTGACGTTTTTGAGAATATAATGAAATATATAGACTCCGCAGAAAATAAGTAATAGGCATTTAGGCACAAAATTTTGCGTGCAGTTACAGGGACCCTGTGAAGCCAGCCGTGGATACCTGTCTGAAAAGGCAACCGGAGCCCTGATGGTTGTGCAGTTGCATATTAAAGCTGTGCAGAAGCCTTTGTTCATTTTCTGTGTGTCCTCAGGAATGGCAGTCTTCACACTGCAGATTAAACTTTGGGTCTTTGGGAACAAGGTTGAAGAGTGATTGTTACTGCAGTTTTATGGGGCAAAGTTCTCTTTAATAGCTGCCACCGGTCATTAACAGTCACTGGTGGCTCCCAGGGAAATCAGATTGCTGTAGTTGCTTTTGGAAACTGAAAATCACAATCACGATGAACTTAGGATTTTTATCATACCAACTTCTGAGCAGTATGAACAGCACTTGAAAATGTTCACGAGCCAAACCATTCAGTTTTCCTGTTCTCTTCCGATCTTGTTTATATGCATGGGATTTCATGTAGTTAATGATTATTGTATCAACATTCAGTGTTAATTCAACAAGTGCTTTTCGAATATCTTTGGGAATAAAACAGAGTCCTTCCTGTCACAGAGTTTATGTTCCAATCAGGAGAGGTGAGCCATAACCACGTAAATAAAAAGTATGTCAGATTTTAAGAGCTATGCAGAAGAGTGAAGTAGGGTGAGAGGACCACGAAACAGTGCAGGTAAAGATAGGGAGACAGGCGACTGGGGGCCGAGACCTGAAGGAAGTGAGGGATGTGTGCTTTGGGGAAGGAGGGTACTGGCAGTGAGAACTGCAAGTGCAAAGACGTCGTCTTTGCCTTTTTTTAGAACAACCAGAAGGCCAGTACGCAAGAGGGAAAGAGAGAGAGTTGCACTTGAGGTTAGAGAAGTAGCTGGGCCCACGCTGTAAGGGGTAAGAACTTTGCTATGGATTTCACTACGAAGGAGACGGGAAACCGTGGAGGGTTTTGAGTCTGAGAGAGACCTGTTCTCACCTAAGTTTGTGAGAATCATTTTGCCTGTTGTGTGGAAATCCGCTTGGTGGAGATGGAGGGAGGCAGGAGTAGAAGCAGGAAGGCCAGTCAGGAGGATAATCATTATTTTAAATCTTTTTCAGTGGTTGCAAATTAGTCCATCTTCCTGCTGTTAGGCATATAGGTAGTTTCCTTTTCCCCTGTTAAAATAACAATGAAGTGAGCCATTTTTGTGTATACACCTTTTTCTTTCTTTTGGAATATTTCCTTGGGATTGATTTCCAGAACTACTACTGAACCCAAGTAGGTGAATAATATACTTGTGTTCTTGGTGTTGTATCCATGAATTGCTCCAAAGAGCAAGTGGCACTAGTTAAAGCGATAGCCACAGTTGTTGATCATAAGTTTCATGGCGATGTCACCTGCATTGAGTGTCATCATTTAGTACTTTAATAATAATGAGAGTTATAAAAAGAGATATTTAAGATTGTTAGGTTTAGTTTTCCAGCGGCTCACATTTAGAGTTCATGAATGTATTAGCTAATTGTTGGGGATAGAGAGATGAATTAAACAGGGTCTCTGCCCTCAGAGAACTTGACCTTCTGTCTTAATTTATAATCAAATAGTGAAGTGACTTCAAATCTCGCAGTGTTCACTGTTTCCCATGAACTTTATTCATATGTTGGTGATGCTCTCTTACATACAATTGACATTCCAGTCAAGCATTTAATTTTTCACAGTGACAATTTCCTATTTTCTTACAAAGAGATTTTTTAATGGTATCTGCAATTTGTTTAATTTCTGTTTGGTATGTCTTTAGAATTTTACAAGTATGGCAGCCCCATGTTTTGTTCTTTGCAATAAATTATGCAACTAGCACTTCATTGAGGACTCTTCACAGTTGAGTTTTTAAATTGTTGCAATTCTTTATAGTTATTCAAAGCACAGAGACTATTGTGTCTGTTAAATAAGGTCAGCATTGCAGCTTTGAAATTTTAGTTTTTAAAGGAGGATGATACCAGTCTATTTTTTCTCATTGATTTTTTTTTTTAAGAGAGGGAGGAAAGGGGAAAGAGAGAAAGAAATGGATTTGTCGTTCCACTTATTCATGCATTCATTGGTTGATTCTTGTATGTGCCCTGACCGGGGATCAAACCTGCAACCTTGGCCTATTGAGACAACACTCTAACCAACTGATCTACCCTGCCAGGGCGATGCCAGTTTGTTTTGATAAAATTATACCACTGGGAGGGCATTGCTCAACATTTCTGGTTCTGAAATCCAGATGGCTTGATTTGGCTTTAGCTGGGGAAATCCGTCTACAAAGTGAGTGGGTTGAACTCATTGAATTACCTGCTCGCACATAGCCCTGCGTCTCTGCATGCTAGCGACCCAGGGGTTGTTCATTGAACCTCAGACAACACCTAAGCTTCCAGTTATAAAATTCCCTTATTTTAGAAGGTTAATATTGGGTTGCTCAAAAGGCTGTTACATTTTTTCTGTAGGATGGCTCTGGTAATGCTTAGTTGTCTTTAACTTCGCTTGAAACAATTTTGTTAGATTGTATTGTGATGGCGTATCCACATGCATTAAAAAACTAATCAAAATTGGTGAATTTTTCTGCAGCTATTTTAATATTAAAGATGGAAGAAGATAGGCAGCATTTTCAGTGGATTATGCTTTATTATTTCAAGAAAGGTAAAAACGCAACTGAAACACAAAAAAGGTTTGTGCAGGGTATGGAGAAGGGGCTGTGAGTGATCAAACATGTCAAAAGTGGTTTGCGAAGTTTCTTGGTAGCATTGACATTTTGGCCAAAAAAATTCTCTGCTGTGGGGCTGTCTTATGCACTGGAAGGTGTTTAGCAGCACCCCAGCCTGTACCCACTAGAAGCCAATAGCAGGAGAGAGCCAACAGACTCAAAATACCCAAATCAGTCGTTATTGGTGACTACGAAAAATGTGTCTTTCATTTTATGGAAAAAAGACGTGACAGACTTTTTGGCCAGCCCAATAAAAATATCTCATATAAACCATTTATATATTAATGTTTTAGTGAGTTTAAAATTATGAACATAAACTTCTAATGTTCCTTTTCAAATTAAACTCATCAATTTAAAAAAGAGTTGTGTCATATTTCAAGTACCGTATTTTGCCATGTATATTATGTGCACTTTTTTGCCCAGATTTTTGAGGGAAAAAATGAGGATGCTCATTATGCATTGGTATAATGATTATCTACCATGGATATAGTAGTGGGGTGTAATAATCCCATGCATAATGCACACAAAAATGTGTGCGCATTATATATGGGAGCACATTATACACGGCAGAATACGGTATTTTCTGCTCATTCTTGTATCCTTTGCTGCCAGACTTAATGCCAATGACATCTTATGAACAAGATTTGTGTTAAACATAAAAATACTTAAGCTTTCATTTTTTATGCATGAAACTTGGGGTAGTTTTTATGCGCCCTTCAGCCCTTTCACAGAGGTAATACTGGCCCATTCACACAATGAAGTTTTGTAATGGTGGCTGTGGGTTTGTGCTGAATGAATCCCACCCGCACTCTCCAGTCCACTTTACGCAGCTTCGAGGTGCCTGGTTAAGAGGGCAGGCCTTTGGAGGTCGAAGGGCGAGTGTTCACCAGTGAGGGGAGGCAGTTGTGTGTGATAATTCAGATGATGTCGAAACAAGAAATGGTATGTTTTTATAAGTGGTTCAAAAATAATTCTTTTAATGTAATTTTCAGAAGTACATGATATACACGTGGAGGATTAAATATGTTCTACAAAACTTACGTCAATCATTAAACAAGTTAATGGCTTTTTTTTATAGTAATTACATTTATTTAGGCAATATAAATTTAAGTTAGGTAAATCTCAAAAAAAATTTCTTTGCATATCCAGTTTGCCCAGATATAGGTCGCTTTCTCTACCCGATTTAGTTCACATTGGTAGAGAGTAGTTCAAATTGTGGAATGGTAAAGTTAACCAAATCTGGAATTACATATGTAACCCCATGTTAGGTTTCAGGATATATTTAAATTAGGCTATATTTCATAAGAATAAGGAATATACCAAACTACACATTATAACTGATTTAAAAAGACACTGTCGGATTCATTCAAACTTCAAGTGCCTTTCTATAACTTTCGTGGTCATTTGCAATCCTGTGCTGTGTTATTCACTTATTCTGGTTGTAAGAGAGGCACAAAGAACCGGCTCCAACTGTCTCTTTGGACAAACCCCAAATGCAGTTTATGAGAGTCTAAGTTAGCAGCAGTAGGAAGCTCTGTCTTGTTGCAGACTGAACGGTTCAGATCTGTCAGACGTGTAATCCAGGGAGTGGATTCATTCACCGTGTTTCCAGGGACATTTTTCAGTTCATTTCGAAACAATCATTCTGTTCCAGACAAGGATTATAGAACATTAAGCAAGCAACCATAACTTAATTATCTTAGCAGCTGAAATTTTAACACTGTCTTGGATTTTATGTAGCTTTCAGTAGCTAGCCCAAATCATTGATACCTTTTGAAATACCGTTTAACTTCCTTTGCATGCTTGTGAAAATGTTGCATAATTTCGTGAGTAGATTTTAGATTTAGTCATTGAACAGATGTTTGAGTGACCAGTATTAGGCTCTTTGATGAAAACTGAGATGTGAAGCTGTAGTTTCTATTTAAGGAATTTATAGTCTACTAATTTTGTTTGCCAGAACCTGACATATGTTTTATAAATAAATGTTGTATTTTCGTGTTAGAATAAAAATAGAACCACATTCATTTCCTAAGTAAAATGTTTTAAATGATCTCTTAGCTACTCAACAACTATTTCTGTGGTCTCATTTTTTAACAGTTTTTTAGCATTAGAGCAGATTAGTTTTCCAGTTTAAAATATAGTGAAATAAGAATTGTTAGAATGCCTATTTTACTTTAATCCAAGACTTTATTTTTCTTTTTGTATTTTATTTTCTTTATTTGTTTTTAGAGAGGGGGAAGGGAAGGAGAAAGAGTGGGAGAGAAACATCAGTGTGTGGTTGCCTCTCATGTGTCCCCCACTGGGGACCTGGCCTGCAGCCCAGGCATGTGCCCTGACTGGGAATCGAACCGGTGACCCTTTGCTTCACAGGCCCATGCTCAATCCACTGAGCTACACCAGCCAGGGCTCCAAGACTTTATTTTTCAAATTGCTTTTCTGCAGTATGCCACATTGTGGGGAATATTTTTTATTTTTCAGCTAGCATTTTATGTTTAATGTGGGGGGGGTTGTATTCTGGTTCTATATTTTTTCTACACTGATTAAAATCGTCCTGTGCCACTAAAGTTAACTGTGCACTGGAACAGAAATGTGCATATAGACAGATGCATCACGGTGCATTTTTAGTGAATGTTGGTAACGTGCCAGCTGTGTTTTCAAGTTCCTCCCCCCTCCAGACCTAACTATGATGTGCTTATAAGGCAATAACAGTATATTTCATTTACAAAATGAGAATAGTTTTTCTGATTTTTCTGTTTTGCATGTTCTGGGTTAGGATTAACTGAACATTTACTCTCAATAGACACACAGCAGACCAGTTCACTTACTCGGCACTTTCTGTTAGAGCATTAGCCAGTGCTCTTTTAGATAGAGAGCCTCGTATAATTTTACGAATACTACTGGGTTTGGGAGAACATTCTTTACACAATCTAAAGGTAAACATGAATGTAATAGAAGCTGGACACCAAAGCTTGCCATTTTCTTTGCATTAGGGAATGTAGTTCTGTTCCAAGTACCATGCCCTCGTTAGGTTCAGGCTCATTTCTGGTCGTTCCAATGGCTAAATTCTGTTTTCCTGTTCAAAGTAGTTCATGCTTCATTGTGGCAGATCTTGAAAGGAACATAGATGTAAAGAAATAATTGAAAATCACCCATAACCCTGGCTAGTGTGGCTCAGTGGTTGGAGCATTGGCCAGCGAACTGAAAGGTCGCTGGTTCAATTCCCAGTCAGGGCACATGCCTGCGTTACAGGCCAGGTCTCCAGCTGGAGGTGTGTGAGATCGATGTTTTTCACATCAGTTCCCTCCCTTCCACTCTCTCTGAAAATAAATAAATAAAATCTTTAAAAAAAATAACCCATAAACCTATCACCCAGAGATAATTACTCCCAACATTTTAATGCACATTTTTTCTAGTTTTTTTCCTTACATGTGCAGATTCTTTATTTTTTAAAAAATTGGAATTACACTTTTATGTAGACTGTTTTGCTCCCACTTTTTTCTCTGATCAGAATGTTGCTTTTCTACCTAGTGTGGCACTTTCAGGTTGATTCTTTAAAATACTACTATTTTAAATAACACTGGGGCAGACATTTTGGTGCATTTATCTTCGATTACATCTTTGTTGTTGTTTCTTTCTTTAGGATAGATCCCCAGAAGTGGGGTAACCAGATCAGAGTGTGTCACCCTCTGCGTAAGAGGGATGTCTCAGTGCCCTTCAGGGGCTTTGAGTGGGTCAGTTTTTACCATCTATGTCAGGTTGGTAGATACCTTTTAAAGTTCTTGGGTCGTAGTCACAAAATCTTCATACTATTAATGAAAGCTGTCACAGTGTATGATTAGTAACACGCAGTCATCTTGAAAAACTTGGTTGGAATGAATTTCTTTGAAAATATTTTAGGTAAAAATTATCTTTCTGACAAGAAAAGATATTCTTTTTTAAAAGGATTTTATTTATTTATTTTTAGAGGGAGAGGAAGGGAAGGAGAAAGAGATGGAAATATTAATGTGTGGTTGCCTGTCACGTGTCCCCCACTGGCGACCCAACCCCCACCCCAGGCGTATATACGCCCTGACTGGGAATTGAACCTGCAGCCCCCTGGTGTGCAGCCCACGCTCAATCCACTGAGCTACAACAGCGAGAGCAAAAAGATACTCTTTACAGTTGCAATTTGAGCATTGCTTTTTTATTGGGAAGAAATAGCATTGTAAAATGCTCTCTTTACTAAAATAACATACATGAGAAAGCTTATTGTATGTAGTAAGTGGAAATAACTATGTAGAACTAAATTATTGCAGAGAGGATGGAGGGGTTAGTCACATGGTTCAGACCAAAAAATAAAAACTTAGTTTTTAGAGCAATGGCTTTGGAGTTAGGCAGCCTGGGTTCAAACCCTTGCTTTGCCACTTACTAAGTGTGGGATTTGAGGCAACTGAGTATGTAATTCAAGGTAACTTATTAAATATATGATTTGATGTTGTTGACGTTCGGCTTCCTCATCTTTCAAAAGGGAGTGATAATACCTACTATAGAGGATTTTGAGATGACTGGACATACAGCGTAAACTGCACGGCATGCAGTAGGCATGTAATAAAACCTAGCTACTGTTAAATTTGTGGGGGGGGTTTGTTTTTTTTGATGGTTCTGATGTGTGGGGCAGGAGATGTCATTTGTGTGTCCTTGCCTAGATGACTAAATAAATGCAAGGGTACAAAATGGCCTTGAGCAGTGGCAGCCGGAGTGGGTGGCAGCAGACATTCTTTGTGGTAGGAATGGCGTGAGCCAAGATAGACAGTCCAGGACAAGGTGGAGGGCAGGAGATTGATTTGACAGAGCCTAAACCTGTATAATTAGAAAGTAGGGTGATAAGGCCGTAAAGGTCGATTGGGCCTAGACTCTAGACTGGGCCAGGGTGAGAAATTTAGGCTTTATTCAGGCCCACAAAACATTTTGACAGGAGGAAGACGACCTCATCTTTTGGGAGATGAGTCTGGCTGCGGAGTGTGCAGAATGATTGAGGAAGAAAGAGCCGGGCGGGGAGGCCGGCAATAGCGCAGGTCGGACGAAGGCTTGAGGCCACAAGGGGAAACGAGGGGAGGCTTGGAGGGGCGTCGCTGCGAGCCAGTCTCACGGAGGTCTGGCTCTTCGGACGAGGGCCTGTCTGAGGATGAAGCACAGGAGAGAGTTGGAGTTGAAGACACAGGCTGCAGGGAGGCGGGCAGCCTCCGAGAGAAGAGAGGGCCTAGTGTGCTCTCGCTGTTGCTACCTTTTTGAAGAAAGGTAAACGTCCCTGTTATTTCATCAGCAGAAAGCGTGTTCATGCTATTCCTTTGACAGATGTGTAGTCTCAGAAATTTTGCTTCTTTAGAACTTCGGGTTCTTAGTTAACAGGGAACCCTCACATTTAGCCATTGGTATTTCAGAAGATACCTTTTCCTTTTTCACTTAATTTTCCTCTTGTTCTGTTACAGTTGTCCCAGCTTTTCCCCCCCTTTGCTCTCCAGTGCCTCCCCACCCCCTGCAGTCAGTCCCTACCCCGTTGTCCATGTGGGTCACTTACGCGTGTTTCTTGACCAGACCCTTCCCGATCAGAAGGTGTCTTAAAATAGGTCGCTGTAGGTGAAGCTCTTCTGTGTGGTCTTCCCAGCACGTGGGAAAGTGCGGGCTTCAGAAGCCTCAGCCGCGGGAGCAGAAGCGATGCGGGTGGAGCGGACCTGTGGTGTGGAGGGCAGTGAACTGCGGGGCAGCGGAAAATAGGGCGATGGGTGTATGACCTTTAGGGAAAATACTGCTTTCAGTGCTTCTCTCCCTTCCCCTTTAATTTCTTAATTACACATACCGATTAGTTTGCACGTGCCATTCTTAGCCATTCTTGTGCCTGGCTCTGCCTCTGTGTTCATTGAACTTTCCACGTGGCGGAATAATATGTGGCACGTTAGCCTAAAGATCGATGTTAGTATTTCTTTCTGACTGATAAGTAAACTCACCTCACCTGTGAATTATCCGCTTGCTCTCTTCCTTGGTTTTTGCTTAAACAACAGGAATTTCTTCTCACAATTCTGGAGGTCAGCAGTGCGAGACCCCGGTGTCAGCAGCGCTGGTTTCCTCTGAGACCTCCCGTGGGCTTGCTGGCGGTCCCCTTCGCTGTCCTTCCTTGATGTTACCGGTCAAGAAAGGAAGCAGTCCCCAATTTCAGAACCTTAAGTGTAGGCTGTTACACTTTCGGAGATGTGTCCGTATTTTAAAGCATTGAGTTGTTATTTATACCCTTCTAAATGTTTTAGCTTTCAAATATTTTCTAAACTCAGAAATAAAGTCTTCATTATTAATCTTTATTTAGATCTCTTTCCTTGAAACGTATATTTGAAAGTATTTTTAAATTGTAGTCATGTACCACTTAACGTTTCTGTCCGAGTCTATGACTGTGGTCCCGTCAAATCACAATGGAACTGACAGATTCCTACTGACCGGTGACAGTCCTCTCGCAGCGCAGTGCCCACATGGCTGTGACGGTGCATGTGAGGTGTAAACAGACCTGCCACGCTGCCTGGCGTGTGAAAGGACAGCGCCTGCCGTCATGTTCAGTCCAGAAGGCTCGGTATGGGCAGACTGTGTTACTGGTTTACGCATTTGCCCTACTTGTTATTGTTGTTTTAGAGTGTATTCTTTCTACTTATAAAAAGTTTGCTGTAAAACAGTGCCCTGTTAGACTGGCAGCAGCCTTTACATCACGTGTCTCCTGCGTCTCTTGATTGCATCACGCTGTCTTGCTCGACTCAGTCTTGTGTTCTTTTGAAATTTAGTGTAGTGTGCGCAGTGTTTGTAAAGCCTGTAGCGTGCGCAGTGATGTCCTGGGCCTTCACAGTCACTCACCACTCACTTGCTGACCCCCAGAGCCCCTTGGGGTCCTCCAGGTTCACTCATGATAAGTGCCCATCCAGGTGTGCCATTGTTTGCCTTTTATTCTGTATTGCTGCTGTACCTTTCCTACGTGTAGATATACAGATGTTTGCCACTGTGTTACAGATACCTACAGTATTCAGTACAGTGTTCACTGTACAGGGCGGGCAGCCTAGGAACAGCAGGCTGTACCGTAGAACCTAGGTGTGTGAGAGGCTGTGCCATCCAGGTTTGTGTAAATGCACTCTGGGATGTTTGCACAGTGACAGAACGTCCTAATGACACATTTTCCAGAACCCGTCCTAGTGGTACAGCACCACTTGACCATAATAAGTAAATGTAGCACATAAGGTTGGGGGTTGTTTGTGGGTTACTTTTTCTAAAGACTGTTTTTCTTATGTAAGCTGCAAAAGCCCAGATCTGGTCGGTTGAATGACACGTCATTTACTAAAGAGACCCCAGATAGCCCAAACACTGATTTGATGCCTCAGCTATCACATTACAGTGGATTCTGTTTTGAGTTGGTTCGTAGATGTTTCTGTTTGTCAACAGAAATCAGAACTGTGTCATTTTCCCAGGACTGCTTACTCTGACCGCTCTCGCCCCTCCCCAGCCACACTGAGAACAGGAGCGTCCCTGGCGCGGGCCACTTGGGCTCTGTCACTCTGCTGGCAGTCGTGCCCGTCCCACTGTGTACGTCTCACATTCTTAGAAGTCGGCTTGCCTCTTGGCAGGAAAAGTATTTTATTAGATTGCGTGGCTAGCAGCTCGTGATACACTATTATAAGAAAATTCACAAGTTTATATGTTTAAAAAAATTGCATTCAGTTTTTACATGAGGTGATTTGTGAAGTGTGTGAGAATAGAATAGAATAGACTTTCCTATTCTATTCCCAGAGGATTGAAATAAAAAACATAAAGCCCACTAAGGGTTTTTCTTTCATATTTTCTTGCAAGTAAAACCCTTACATCTCATTTAATCAGCACCGCAAATCTACGAAATAGATACTGTCCATGTTTTCCTGGTGATGAAACTCAAAGTAATTGTATAATTTATGAAGAGTTACCAACTCTAATTATAAGAATAATGCTGACAGCAAACTGGCAGAAGCAGAGACTGCCACAGTCGAAACCCTAAAATAAGCGATCAGTAAATATTTGTGTTTTGCTTGCATGCAAACATGAATGAATGAATATGAATGGAATGAATGAATGAATCAGTCCATAGGTGACGGATGGAAGACTGCCTCCATTATTCATCATTTCTTCAGTGCAGCACAGCATTTTTCTTCCAGAGGAGTCTAGAAATTTTTCAGAAACAATTGAATTCACCTTTCTTTTTTCTCTACAAAACTCCCTCCTCCCCCTTGTGGTTTAAGTTACTTAAAATAAACCGCACAGTAAAAATCCTGAAGAAGGAAATAAAGACCAGAAACAGAGAGAGTATAAGAGTATAATTTTCACTTAGATTTTTCACTGTCTGCGTAGTCCGTAATGTTTTCAGCTTTAAAAAAAAAAAATCTACACGAGACCCTTGCATTCACAATCACGATATCATCTTTTGGTTCTGTTTATATCTCTTAAATTTTAAAAACTGTTAAAAATTTACTGCAGTCCAAAACGAGATGGTAGAACAACAGTAGCTGAAATGATTGTGTATCCAACACTGGCTTTCCATCTGACCTCTTTCAGTTGTGTGCAGGGGCCCGTGGTTCTGTTTCCTATTAGTACAGCAAAGTTTGTGGCTTGTTCAGAAATATGAACTGATAATTTAATAGGGTTAGAAAAATATGTAATGGGATAAATTTTTTTCAACCAATGTTGATACCCAGGCGGGCTAGTGGTACAGCGTGAAATCTCCAAACTGCACATTTATACAGTTTCTGATTCTTCAAATGATTTAATAGCTTAATAAATTTAAGTTTAGAATTATTGTAAATGAATAGCAAATAGGAATGGATACCTAGAGGGTGGAAGTAGGTGCAAATAATCGAGAGATAGAACCTATTTGAGTGAAAGGTTGCAAAAGGGAAGGGATATGGTACAGGATTTTCACGTGGAAGTCATTCCGCTAGACCGGAAAAGACACGTTCACAAAGAGAGAGACGATGCAGTGCGGGCCCTGAGGAGATGCATCGGTGTTCGGTGGGTATAATGGGTATAAGGAACCCTGGGTGGACGTGCTGGCTGCGGGGGCCTTCGGAGAGGGCTGGATGAGTCTCGCACCAGGAAGAAGGGCTCTGTCTGGTTGGTTTGAGTTGGAAGTACAGTCAACTTAGAGTGAAGAGGGAGGGCTGTTTCTGTAAAGAAGGACCATTTTGGAATTTGTTTATGGTTGTCTGAGACTAAGGCTGTAATAGGACAGGTTTATAAAAGATTGCTCTCAAACTGCTGTTTCGTTTTTTGTTTTTCAATTTTTATTGATTTTGCTAGATTTCCGTGTGACCGCATATGGGCCGCTCTGCTGTTGCACCCTCTGCGCTCCGTTCTGATCACACAGGGTGGGCAGCAGTACGTTTGCAGCTAGGAGTACACGAAACAGTTTCTTCTTGTACAGTTTTTATTAATTGTTGTATTATCTTTCATGTTTCTGCCCACTCTTGCCCACCCTGTGTGGTCGGTGTAGTGATGACATACAGAGCCCCTGGCATGAAATTTTCATGGTTCAGAAAGTTTTGCATGTAAAGTACAAGTATTGATTCACTCTCTACATCTAAAAATTGATGTAGGCGGAACTTTTACAAATGTAATTATTTAAGAATAGTAGACTAACTTAAGAAAAACCTAAGTACCTGTACTCTAATGGTCAGATAGTATACTGTTTTTACAAAGTTCCTGTGCTTTTTGAATATTGAATAGCACACTTTGGATAAACTCCATTGTGCAACATCCCTTTGAATTTTAAATAAATGCTTAGTAACCTCTTACTTGTACTCAAATGTCATAATTATTACATTGGAATATGACAGCATTGTAATTCAAGAACCAGCCAAAATCTGCGATGGAAACCATGAGCCGTGGGGGTTCAGATGATGCAGTTGTTCTGTTATTCCCACTGTGCTTTAGACTTGGACAACTGTCACAATAGGACAGGCTCGAGATTGTGTCACCACGCAGTGCTGTCTGCTTGCTGCGCGTGTAAGCCGTAGGCCTTACACCGGAGTTAAAGAACCATCACTTGGCGGTGGTCTTAGCTGGCTCTGCTGAGGTTCAGGTGTGCCGGGTGGAGCTGTGTCTCCGGGGAATTGTCACAGTTTGGATCCTTTGCAACTGTAACGCTTCCGTAACCACGTGTCTGATGTCTTCTGTGTGTTGACATGCCGAAGATGGACTTGTGAGCCTTCTTAGTAGGGTAAAGAAAATGTTACTTAATCAGTAACATTTTAAATGATTTTTTAAAACATTCAAATACTTGCAAAAGAGAGAATTCTTCAGTTGAAGGACCCACCATTCCCTTTCTGTCTTGTGGTTAATTTTCACAGTATAGCAAACTTTTTTTAGACCAAAGTGTTTTGTAGAAAATCAGCCATCTAATTGCATTCATCTGCACGATTTCTAAAACGTGCTCTATTATGGGAGAGAAAGCAGATTATCAATGTTTACTTAGTGTGATTTCAGTTCTTATTTTTACAAAATGTTCATTCATATATAGAATACAGGCTCAGGAAATACCAAAAGGACCAAAGCGGTTATCTTGAATTAGGATTTCAGGTGATTTTTCTTTTCCTCTTTAAACTTTTTATTTTCTGAACGTTATACATTGTTTGTATATATTATAATTAGAAAATGAAAGTTCTAAAATGACTTCATCATAGTGAAATTAAATTTCATAAAACTTTTAAAGGTGAAGTCTCTTAGGGGGGGAAAGGCTTTGCAAATGATTGCATTCCTGAGATGGAATTGTATGTGTGACAAAACCTGTACTTTAACCAAAAATGAGCAGAATGAGGTTGTCATTTTCTGGGTGTGGGGATGAGAAGTGGGAAAAGGATCGCACCTTTGGTAGGAAGCTTAGACTTTGATTCTTCTGAGTTACGCTTGCCTCAGTTACGTTCATTTATGTGCTGTTTCATGGGGTCTTGTTTAATTACAGGATACAAACTTATTTATATAAATAATATGCCAAATCTCACTTTGAATATTGGCTCATTAAATAATGTATTTGTGGTCAGAAGGCAAAACATTCCATGAAAGTCTGCATAGCTGTTAACTTCACCTTTCTCTCTTCGTTTTTTCATGTGTGAACGAAAGAAGAAGAGTACCCTTTTGTAGAATGTTTGGTGACGAAGTACGTATGCCTGGCATAGAAAAAGCGCTCAGATGATATTGCTGCCATTGTTTTTACAACCAACAAAAGTTGGCATTGACGTCTAAGAAGCTGCAAGTAGACGATCACTAGGGAGCAGGGGTGTCCAACCTTTGGCGTCTCTGGGCCACACTGGAAGAAGAAGAGTTGTCTTGGGCCACACATTAAATACATTGTGACACAGAATCACAAAAAAACCCTCATACTCTTTTAAGTAAATCTTTGATTTTGTGTGTCGGGCCTCATTCACGGCCATCCTGGGTGGCATGTGGCCCGAGGGCCGCGGGTTGGACACCCCTAGGAGCAGTATCCTTCACTTTATAGCCACTGTTCTGACTAACCCCTTGTATTCCGTCAGTTACGTGGGACTGTTTAGCTATGCACTCGGGTAATTTCATTATTTATATATACAGTAATCTTGGCATTTGTGGTTTATTGTTTTAAACTCAGGCTGTTTAACGTGAGAGATCCGTAATGAGAGTAGGGAAAAGTTTGCACACTCGAGGACTGACGTGCGAGTAAGTGTGTGAACTGGAGAGCTGAGCGGAGCCGGCGGCACCCCACTTACCACTGCCCAGCAGTGGCTTTGGTTCCCTGACCTGCCCGACTTTCGTCGCAGGGTCAACACTGTTTCCGTGTGAGCCCCCGTGCCCAAGAAGGCCAGTCTTCAGTGCTGGCTTTTGCAGATTTAATTGAAATGAGTTTATTTTAGTGGCAAACTTGATGAATATTGCTTATTTCTTGTATACCATTCACAGTGCCCTGTGCCCAGCCCAGAAAACGAAAGTGGGGTGTGTTTGACGGGCTTGTGAAGAAATTCCAGCCTTCAAGCTCCTCGGAGGGACGAGAGTGGAGCAGGGGCTCCTCCCAGCCTTCTGGGCACTGGGGTTATTTTTTATTCTTGCCACTTTTGTGTGTAATTTACACATTTTCTTAGAACAAATTAAAATATATCCGTCTGGATTTTGTAATTTCATGGATACTCTGATGGGTATAAATGTGCCTCATTTAATAAACGCCACTGGCCCCATCCCTAGAAATACTGGTTTTATTGGGTCTGCAGCCCAGCCCAGGAACGTGCAGCTCACTTCCCCGGGGGACCCCTCACCTCTGGTTCTGATGCGGTAATTCCGTGTCTTCCTCCTGCATTTTATTTCAGTGTTGTATTTTTAAAAATAGTTGTGTATTTTTAACGTGGTGGAAGTACAGGAATAAATTTTATATTTAATAATGAAGATGTTATGTCTTTCCATTGTTTGTCCCTTTCTAATTAGTTCAAGGTACACACATGACTTACTCAACCCAAGTGGTGCCAAGTTCATTGCGGAAGAAATGAGAAAGGACCAGCGAGCACGTTTCCAGCCTTTGTTGTTGTGATCAGTTGCTCCGCCGCCCGCCGCAGCCTTTCTAGATATATTTTCCTAATTGTCCCCATGACATTTTAATACCACAGACATACTGTATATTTCTTTATGTATTATATATTAGACTGTGCTTTATATTCTGAAAGAGTTGAGGGGTTTTTGTTTGTTTTGGGTTTTTGGGGGTTTTTTTGCTCAAGAGCCACTTTTTACCCCCTTGGGGGCAATGTTGCCCCTGTTGAGAATGTGCACGATGGGCTGAAAGGAAAAGCTCCTCCCAGTCTGTAAACGTTTTCTTATGCATCTTTCCCAGTGCTGTTCAATGCGTGTATTTTTTCTTTAAAAAAAATGAGATCAGATGCATAATATTTTTATATTGTGAGTTGTGAGTTTTTCATTGAAAAATGTATTTTAATAGTGTCATATCTAATGGATAAATAATATCAATGCATAGTATTCCATTATGTGAATTTGTGCTCATTTCCTTAAATGACAGTCTATAGTTTTCAATTTTTTATTATAGAAGCTATGCTGTGAAAAATCATTGTAGTTGAATTTTTTCACGCATTCTTAATTATTTCGTTCTGTACGTTTAAATATTTTTGGTATGTATAACTTAAAAAATGAAAGTCCCTTTCCCTAAGAACATCTACTGTTAATGTGAATATTTCTTAAAGAAGAATAGATTGAACTTTAATTATGGCAAATTGCTTTTTTGCCTAAGGTATTTTGGTCATTTTTTTATATCACTACATAATTCCACTTTATTCTTTTAAGCAATATTCTGCTGTATTGATGTATGGTAATGTATCTGTTCTTCTAGTGAAGAGTCTTTTGTTTCCTGGCTTTTTATTTTTGTTTCTGGCATACATTTTTGTTTGCTTGCAGTTTTTTTGTACCATGAATTTCCATTGGTGGTAGAAATACTGGGTCAGTTAAGAATTAGAAGCACTTTATATGCTTGAGTCTTTTTTTAGGCTTACTCTTTTTCATTTTTTATTTGCCTACTCTGATGTTGGTAGTCCTACATTTTAATTACTGTAACTTTATAGCATTGTACTTTTATATCTGGAAATAGAAAATGTTACATTAAGTAGGCAGACGTGCCTGTATATTTTTCAAATTATGAGTTAACAGTTTGAAGTTTGGCTAGGTTTTTTTTTTTCTTTTTAAAGACAAGTATATGTATTTTAAATAGATTAGAATAATATAAGATTTTCACTTTTAGGCTTGAAACCATTTATTGCCTGGCATTAATTCAGAATTCTAAAAGCACCTCTAACTTGCAAAGTGAATAAACAAGCTGGTGAGCTATGAGCTTTCTCGGAGTATCTGGAACCACATTTCTGTCCAATGTGCCTTTTAATCTTGGGTCTGTTGATTGAAGTATGTTAGACTCTCTGCTGTCTAGCTTGTATTTCTCTTAGAAGGAAGTCCTCTCTTTTTACATTTCTGATAATGTCCTTATTTTAGAAACTTCATATGTTTCTGCTAATTTTATACAGTTTCTTTATATATTGTTTCCAGAGTTATTTGTACATTTTTCTTAGGTTTAGAGTTTCATAAAGTTAAAAATATATCAGAATAGATTACTATATTGGGTAGCCCTTTGGTGAGTCAGCATCCGATTTTTACAGACTCTTAATCTAATTAGTGTTTTCTGGATTCAGGCAGATTTCTTTATAGGAAACCATTAAGCATTGCAAAAGAAATATACTCTATCAAAGTAGAAATGTGTGTAGTTTTTTTTTAAAGCACTAATTTTTTCTGAGGCAGTTTCTCCTTTAAATTTAATTGCTCACACCATTACTAAAATTCTTAAATGTTGATTCTGACCCTGCTTATTAACTACAGTTCTATCCGTGAACTAACCTTGCTTTCTAAGATACATGCTTGAGTGAGACTTTCAAAATGTCCTGGATGAGTTAGTTCACCTTTGTAATGAAGAATCTCTCCTGAGAGGACCGCACTCACCACTGGGATGAAGGCTAGTTGGGATCCATATACAAAATGCCACTCAGCCCTGAGGCAGTTCAGAAAGGGCCACTTTCTGAGAGCAGCCTCGGCTGGTGCCAGAGGTCACCCAGCTGGCTTAGGCTGGCTCCCGACGGAGGCTCCCCTCACTCTGGGGCCTGGGTCTTCATCTGGCAGTGGGAAACAAGCCCACACACTTTTCCCTCACAGTAGTGGCATTTTGTTTTTATTTTTTATTTTTTGCATGGTATGCTCAAAACAATTAACATCTCAAATGTGATTTTGTCTGTTGAGGCTCACCATTGAACCAGGTTGGCGATTTTATTCTTCAGTGCAGAATTTAACTTGACCGCTTTGTGAATATACAGGAAGCTGGTTCCTTGACTCAAGACGGCAGCAGCAGTCGTGACAAGCCCTGCTAGAGCACTGGCTGCTTAGGACTTGAGACCTTTGGCTGAGCCCCTGTGATTGCTCAGATACTGCCTGACCACCCCTACTGCCTGGTGCTTGGTTTTCAGAAGCCTGAAGCCCTATCAGAAACATCCGATTTATTTAAATGAATAGTCCATAGAAGGGGAGGATGTTTGATTTTCGTTCAGTGTTCTGCGAGATTATTATCGATTATAAAAATTAGAATGGGATAGACATTTGTGTTTGTAAACTTCAAAATTTTTCCATTTACTCCTCCTTATTTGAAGTATGTCCCCCTCACACTAAGTATTGTGATAAGTTCGTGCCCACGTAAGTCTTCAAGTAATACCCGCCTGGTGGAAAGGGTTCTCCGTTAGGTCTGGTTGGAGGGCACATCTCCACTGCACACAGAAGTGGGGAGATTCTGAGCTTTGTGCTCTGACAGAAAGTAACATGCTTTTCAGGAAAGCATCAGGTAACTTTTACTAGCTCTTTACACAGTTATGTTTCTGTTCGGAGTATAATCAACGTAATCTTCGACCATCCTGTGAGTCCCACTTTTTAAAATGAATTCATTATTTTTAACTAAGCAAGTAATACATTACGCAAGAATAAAGATCGGGTAAAAAAGACAGATAAGAAAAATAACCAGTTTGCTATGTGTCCTTACAGGAATTTCCTAAGAATACATGCACGTACAGAAATATTTAGTTTTGTTTTCAGATCT
>PVKM010012268.1:0-31901 GCA_004027735.1 Carollia perspicillata | reverse complement strand
GACAGGTCTAAAAGTGTGCACCCCAGTGTGGCAATACGATGGAGTACAGCCACAGCTAAGCCATGATGGACATGTAACTGGAATGAGAAAGTAACCAGTTTGGTGCTGAGGTCCTGGGATTTCTGGGGGCAGTTATGACACCACCATGCTGTAACCTAAGCTAAGGGGTGATTGCTTGTTTAGGCTGTATGGAGCAATGAACATAGTTGCAGCTGCTTTGGTGAAATTCAGGAAGAAACATTCAACAGGCATGGTAGCATCACATTATTGAGAGCCTTTAAAGCTAGTTTAAAACATTTCGAATATCTCCTGAAAGCAATGGGGAGTCTAAGGTTTCATAAACAAGGACACTGCACCTTCCACTGGGAGCCAGTTTGTAGAGATGATTGGGAATGGAAGTGTGAGGAGTTGAGAGAATCCTTACTACAACATCACCTATGAAACCTGAAAAGGCTGAGTGAGGGTAGTGGCAACAGAGAAGAAGAAAAGAAACAAGATCAGATGAAAAGACCAAAAACAGAAACAGAATATTACTTATTCTCATTTGACTTTATGCATTGGATGGAAGTTATAGCTTAATGATAATTCTGAAAATTTCCCAAATGGATCTTTCAGATGCAATGTCTACCATCTGGAGTATTGATTTGAGAACATCTGGATAATGATTAAATATCGTAGTTTTCCAGCAAATGTCTAGCGTAGTATATAAACAGCCTTGGAGTAGAATTGCAATCAGTTTCAAAGGAGAATAAAGTAAGTTTCCAGGAACACTTAGAATTATGAAATTAAATAATTATAAATATCATATTTTTACTTTAAGCCAGATGTGAATTTTATATATGTACATATAATGACATCCAATTATTATGTGCTTTGAGGAAATTTTTTCTCTGAACCATTATTGGCTTTATATTAACTTGGAACTACAGTCATGGTTTTTGTTTATCTGTTTGTTTTTTATGTATGTGTGTTTCATATTATTAGGAATTTGATTTAGTACCTTGAGTTGGGAACAAATGGTCAGTCAGACTGTAGAACTTGTATGTTGCTTGTGACTCCTAATTTATTTTTTCTTCCTTCCTTCTTCTCTTACTTTCATAAATGTTGGTCAACAACCCCCCACATGCCATGCACTATACTAGGTATTAGGGATACAGCAGTAATTATAACAAAATCTCTGTCCTCTTGAAGCTTCTACTTTTGTGAGAAAGAAAAAAGAAACACGTACAAATATGTAACATAGCTTTTTATGTAACAATTAATTTTTTAATTTATTTTTTTCTCTTTTTGGCTACAGGGTTTTAATTTATTATTTTTCTTCTTTTTCAGCTTTATTGAAATATAATGGATCTATTTCTCTTTTAATTTAGTCTTTATTGTATTTTTCCATTACCATTTAGCTTCCTTAAACCCCCATCCCCACCTAGTCACCACACTATTGTCCATGTCAATGAATCCTTTTTCCTTCATGCTCGATCCTTCCACCCCTAACTTCTCCCCCTGCCACTAGCTGTGATCCTGCTCTCCATCTGTGAGTCTGTCTCCTTTTTTCCTTATTCATTTACTTTATTTGTTAGATTTCACATATGAGAGAAATTATATACTGTTTGTCTTTCTCTGGGTGGCTTATTTCACTTAGTATAATGGTCTCCAGGTCCATCCAAACTGTCACAAAGGGTAAAAGGTTTTTTTTAATGGACAAGTAGTATTCCATTGTGCAAATGTCCCATAGTTCTTTCATCCACTCACCTACTGATGTACACTTGGGCTGCTTCCATATCTTGGGGATCATAAATAACACCGCAATGAACATAGGGGTGCTTATATTCTTTTGAATTAGTGTTTTGGGCCCCTTCAGATATATTGCCAGAAGTGGGATCACTGGGAATGGCAGGTACATTTTTAATTTTGGGGAGTATCTCCATACTGCTTCACACTGTGGTTGCACCAGTCTGCATCCCCACCAGATGTACAGAACTGTTCCCCTTTCTCCACATCCTGGCCAGCGCTTGTTTTTTGTTTTTTATTGATGATAGCCATCCTGACAGGTGTGAGAAGACATCTCATTGTGGTTTTAATTTGTATTTCTCTGATGATTAGTGATGTTGAGTATCTTTTCATATCTCTATTGTCCACCTGTATGTCTTTTTTTTTTGAGAAGTGTTTATTCAGGTCTTTTGTCCATTTTTTAATTGTGTCATTTGTTTTTTTTTGGTGTTGAGTTTTGTTAAGTATTTTATGAAATTTGGATTTTAATCCCTATCAGATGTTTCAGTGAATATGTTCTCCCATTCTGTGGGTTGTCTTTTAATTTGTTGATGATTTCCTTTGCTGTGTAAAAATTTTTGTTTGATGAAGGCCCATTTGTTTATTTTTTCTTTTATTTCCCTTGTCTGGGGAGATATATCTGATACAATATTGCTATGAGCAATGTCTGAGATTTTGTGCCTATGTTTTCTTCTATGTTTTTTTTTTTATTTTGGGCCTAACATTTAAGTTTGATCTATTTTGTATTTATTCTTGCATGTGGTTTAAGAAGGTAGTCTAGTTTCATTTTTCTGCATATGTCTGTCCAATTTTCCTAAAACCATGTATTGAATAAACTATCTTTAGCCCATTGTATATGCTTGTTTCCTCTGTTGAATATTAATTGACTATAAAGGTGTGAGTTTATTTCTGTGCTCTCTGTTCTATTGTATATATCTATGTGTCTGTTTTTATGCCAGTGCCATGCTGTTTTGATTACTATGGCCTTAAAGTATAGTTTGATACTGTGTATTGTGATTCCTCCAACTTTATTCTTCTTTCTCAGCATTGCTTTTGCTATGTGGGGTCTTTTGTGGTCCTATATAGATTTTTAAAATATTTCTTCTAGTTCTGTGAAGTACATTATTGGAATCTTGATAGGAATTGCACTGAATCTGTAGATTGCTTTGGGTAGTATGGACACTTTAGTGATCTTAATCCTTCCTATCCATGAACATGTTATGTGCTTCTACTTATTTAAATCTTCTATTTCTTTCTTTGGTGTCATAATTTTCTGAGTACAGGTCTTTTACATCCTTGGTTAAGTTTATTACTAAGTATTTTATTCTTTTTTGCAGCAATTGTGAATGGAATAGTATTCTTAATTTCCCTTTCTTTAGTTCATTATTGGCATATAAAAATGCACCTGATTTCTGGATATTAATTTTGTATCCTGCTACTTTGCTGAATTCATTTATCAGTTCTAGTAGTTTCTTGGTGGAATCTTTGGAGTTCTCTATGTATAGTATCATGCCATTGGCAAATAAAGACAGTTTTACTTCTTCCTTTCCAATTTGGGTTCCTTTTATTTCTTCTACTTGTTCGATTGTGGTGACCAGGACTTCCAGTACTATCTTGAATTATAAGGGGTGAAAATAAACATCCTGTCTTGATGCAGATCCCAGCCCACAGGGTCCATGTGTTGTGGCTGCAATGAACAAATTCACACAGACTACAGAAGTCCTGGGGAGAAAAGGGGATGGCATGGTCACTCTCTCAGTGAGAGCGGGCTCCAATCCTGGCGTAGAAAAGCTTTTATTGCTTTTCTGGGTACATGACATCGAGGATGGTCCTCATTTACTATGCACAGTTTCACTGTAGGTGATTACCTTTTACAGATAACAAAGGAGGGAATGTTGCTATTTACTTCAAAGAAAAGGATGTTACAGATCAAGGGGAAAAGTGGTTGAACTGGTTACACTTCATAATTGGGAGGTTTAGCACAGGTTTTACAAAGTTACTTTAGATATATGCAGTAAACATTTGCTGCCTCAATCCAGGGTGAGGGAGTTTTAGCAAAAGCAAGTCTCATAGAAGCCTAGCTACAATGCAGGCCTGATTCCCTACAGGAGAACCTATCCATGAGTGTGGGTCCTGTGTTCAGACTTCACTCCCCACTGTCCTTTCCAAGTGGGGGCTAGGCTACATTTCCCACTGGAACAGTTCCCTATACTGTCTTGTTCTCTATCTTAAGGGGAATGCTTATAGTTCTAGCCTGTTAAGTATGATGCTGGTAGTGGGTTTGTCATATATGACTTTTATAATGTTTAGGTATGTTCCCTATAATTCCACTTTGCTGAAAGTTTTTATGATAAATGGGTGCTGAATTTTATCAAATGCTTTTTCTGCTTCTATTGATATGATTATGTGGTTTTTATCCTTCATGTTGTTTATGTGCTAAATCACATTTATTGATTTGCAAGTACACCAACCTTACACTTTCAGAATAAATCTCACTTGATCTTGGTGTGTGATCTTTTTGATGCATTGCTATATTCGGTTTACTAATATTTCTTTGAGTATTTTAGTGTCTATATTCATCAGGGATATTGACCTATGACTTTTTTTTCTTTTTAGTGTCTTTATCGGGTTTTGGAACTTGGATGATGCTGGTCTCATAAAATAAGTTTGGGAGCCTTCCCTCCTCTTGAATTTTAGGAAATAGTTTGAGAAGGAGAGGTGTTAGTTAGTTAGATTATTTGATAGAATGTTTGATAGAGTTCAACTGTGAAGCCATGCGGTCTAGGGCTTTTATTTATTGGGAGTGTTTTGATTACTGCTTCAAAATCACTAGGTGTGATCTGTCTATTCAGGTTTCTGATTATTCCTGATTTAGTTTCAGAAAACTGTATGTTTCTAGGAATTTATCCATTTCTTCCACATTGTTCAGTTTGTTGGCACATAGTTGTTCATAATATTTTCTTATAATGTTTTGTATTTCTTCAGTGTCAGTTGTTATTTCTGTCATTTCTGATTTTTTAATTTGAGTCCTTTCTTTCTTTTTTATCAGTCTGGTTAGGTTTTATCAATCTTGTTTATCTTTTCAAGGTAACTTCTCTTGGATTTGTTTATCTTTTGTGTCATTTTTTAGGACTCTGTTTCATTTATTTCTGCTTTGATCATTAACATTTCCTCCCTGCTACTCATTTAGGGCTTTGTCATTCTTTTTCAAGTTCCTTTAAATGTTAAGTTAGATCATTTATTTGAGTTTTTTCTTGTTGTTTTGAGATAGGCCTGTATTGCTATGAATTTCCCTCTTAGGATTGCTTTCCCAGTGTCCCACAGATTTTGGATTGTTGTGTCCTCATTTTCATTTGTTTCAAGGTATCTTTTGATTTCTTCCTTGATCTTATTGTTGACACATTTATTGGTTAATAACATGTTGTTTTGCTTCTATGTCTTTGTGTATTTTTCAGTGTTCTTGTGATTGGTTTCTAGTTTTAAAACATTGTAGTTAGAGAAGATGCTTGATATGATTTCAATCTTCCTACATTTATTGAGATTTTTTGTGTGTCCTAACATGTGGCTTATCCTAGAAAATGTTCCATGTGCACTTGAAAAGTATGTATATTTTGCTAATTTGGGGTGAAATGCTCTGAGATATCAATTAAATCCATTTAACTTAGTGTGTCATTTAAGACCACTGTCTCCTTGTTGATTCTCTGCCTGGAAATTCTATCCAATGATGTTAATGGAGTGTTAAAATCCTCAACTATGACTGTATTTCTGTTGATCTCTCCCTTTATTTCCATCAAGATTTGCTTCACATATTTAGTTGCTCCTATGTTGGGTGCATAAAAGTTTACTAGGGTTATATTGTCTTGGTGGATTTCCCTTTATCATTATGTAGTGCCCTTCTTTGTCTCTTACTATAGCCTTGGCTTTAAAGTTTATTTTATCAGCCATAAGTATTGCCACCCCAGCTTTTTTTCTTTTATATTGTGTGAAATATCTGTTTCCATCTCTTTACTTTTAGTCTCTGTGTATCTTTTGATGTGAGATGGGTCTCTTGGAGGTAGCATATATATGGGTCTTGTTTTCTTATCCATTCATTTACTCTATATCTTTGGGTTAGAGCATTTAAGCCATTTACATTTAAGGTGATTATTGATAGATACGTATGTAGTACCATTTTATTGTTAGACTATTTTGTTCTGTTTTTCTTTTCTTTCTTTTTCTTTTGTTAAAGAAAGCCTTTTTAACATTTGTTGCAGTACCTGTTTGGAGTTAACAGACTCCTTTAGCTCTTTCTTGTCTGGTAAGCTCCTTATTTTTTTTTTTTAAATGATAGTCTTGCTGAGTAAAGTAGTATTGGTTTTAGGTCCTTGCTTTTCATCACCTTAAATATTTCATGCCACTCCCTTCTGGCCTGAAATGTTTCTGTTATGAGATGTTGATCTATTGGTGCTCCCTTGTAGATAACTACCTGCTTTTCTTTAGCAGCTTTTAGGATTCTTTCCATGTCTTTAAATCTCATCATTTTAGTTATGATGTGTCTCGATGTAGACTGCTTTGGGTCCAACTTGTTTGGGAATCTCTGAGCTTCCTTGATTTACATGTCTTTTTTCTTCAACAGATTTCAGATGTTTTAGGTCATTATTTCTTCAAGTAGGTTCTCTTTCCATTGCTCACTTTCTTCTCCTGTGGTAATTCTCATGATGGGGATGTTTTTATGCTTTATGTTGTCCAAAATGTTTCTTAAGCTTTCCTCATTTTTTAAAAATTATTTATTCTTTTTGCTTCTTTGCCTGGGTGTTGTTTTCTACCTTGTCTTTCAAATCACTTTTTTTGAATCTCTATTTCATCTAACCTACTATTTATTACTTTCAGAATATTATTGATTTCAGATATTGCATTCTTTATTTCTGATAGGATTTTTTTATGGTTTCTGTGTTATTTTTTTTCACCCTGTTGAGTATCCTTATAACCATTACTTTCAGCTCTCCATCTGATTAATCACTTGCCTCCATTTTATCTTGTTCTTCTGGAGAATTCTCTTATTCTTTCATTTGGGGTCTATTTCTTTTTCTTCCCATTTTGGCTGCTTCTTTGTATAATTCCCATCAGTTACTAAACTGACCAGCTGTTAAATTGATCAGCTGTTAAACTAATCAGGTTGTAATCAGCAGCCTGGCTTAAGCTCCCAGGGTGGGACAGCTCCTGCAGGCTGGGCTATTGCTTCCCGTCAGGCTGATGCCACTTGGAGGGGAGTGCTCTACCTGAGAAAGATGGCTCCTGTAGTATGTGGAATGATTCTACACAGGGATTCTGACAGTTGTCCCTTCAGTTCTCTCCCCAGAGCCACCAACCCAAGACTCTCCTCAAGCATCTCTAGTCCACTCTGCCCTCCCTCTGCTGGAGCCCAGGGTAAGTGGCTGCAAAGGAAATTTCATGTGTTGGCCCTTTAAGAGGCTCTCTGCACCTCCCGCCATCTCTCCCTGGGAGACAGAAATCTTGCTGCTTTTTACAGCTGGATCTTATCTGGGTTCCTTTCCAGCTCTGGTGCTGTAGGCTAGTGAGCTCACGTTGTGGTTTAGACCTCGCACTTCTCAGAGGGAACCCACTGGCTGCTGAAATATCCCTCTGGAACTTCAGCTGCTGCCCATGAGTGCCCAGCCAGCCCTCTCGTGCCTCCTCTGCACTCACTACCAGTATCGTGGTAAATGGTTTCTTCTGTCTGTCCTTGTTTATAAGGCTTCTCTCCAGCTGGTGTTCAGTGTGTTACTCAGGATGATTTCTCTACAATTTAGTGTAATTCCTGATTGGTCCTGGGAGGAGGTTAGTGTAGCTTCCACTTACTCCTCCGTCCTCTTAGGTCTCCTAATTGACTTATTACACTGTATAAGTTTAAGGTATATAATACACTTATATCTTGCAAAATGATCAGCACCATAGCATTATCTACCACCTGTAACACATCACGTAATTATCATTCATTTTTTGGTGAGAATGTTTAAGATCTACTTTTTTAGTAACTTTCAAATATTTAACATGATATTAGTAACTATAGTCACTGTGTTGCATATTAGAAACCCAGAACTTATTCATCTTATAGCTGAAAGTTTATAGGGTTTGGCTAAATTTTCTCTCCCCCATCCCCTAGTCATAGATATATATGTAATACAATATATATAACATATAAATTATATATATAATCTTCTTTACTCATTCATCCATTAACAGACACTTATGTTGTTTTCTTAGCTAGGCTATTATGAATAGTGCTAATGAACATGGGAGTTCAGACATCTCTTTGAGATTCTGTTTGCAATTCTTTTGGGTATACAGGGCTGTACCAAAGTAGGGGTGTATAGTTATTCAGATAGAGAATAATATAATAATTAATAAACAATAATACAAATATAAGCTGTTTGTGTGTGTGTGTACTCACAGCTGTAAACCTACTTTTGCCCACACTGTGTACCTAAAAGTGGAATTGCTGGGTAGTTGAATTCTTAAACTTTTGAGGAATCTCCATGCTGTGCCATAGTGGCCACACCAACCTACATTCCCCCCAGCAGTGCACAAGGTTTCTCTTTTTTCAGATACACTCATCAACTCTTAACTCTGTGTTCTGTTTTTGATAATAAGCATTCTAACGTGTGAGGTTATATCTCATTTTGGATTTTATTTGCATTTCCCTGATGAATAGTGATGCTGAGCACCTTTATATGAACCTGTTGACCATTCATATAACTTCTTTATAAATATACCTATTCAGATTCTCTTACCTGTTTTTTTATTGGATTGTTTGGATGAGTTTTGTTGTTGTTGTTGTTCTTACATTGTATAGTCATTTATATATTTTGGATATTAATCCCTTATCAGGTATATGATTTGAAAATATTTTCTCCCACTTCATAGATTATCTTTTCACTTTGTTGACAGTTTCCATTGCTGTGAAGAAGCTTTTTAGATTGATGTATCCCCACTTCTTTATTTTTGCTTTTGTTACCTTTGCTTTTAGTGTCAAATTAAAAAAATATCACTGCCAAGGAGCATATTCTGTATGTTTTGTCCTAAGGGTTTTATAGTTTCCAGTCTGTGCATGAGTCTTTAATCCATTTTGTGTAGATTTATTGCCGGATAGGAGCCAGCCTGGAGCAGGTCTGCCTAAGATCGACCTGTGTGTGTGTTCTTGACTTCATGTAGGAAAGGTTTCCCAACATAAGTCCAGGTGATTTTGAGAGTATGTTTATTAAGGGTAGAGACAGTGAAACAAAGGAAGCATTTAAGGTAAAAGAACTTAACAGGAGAGAATGTAGGTGGTGCTCTGCTTTGGCTCTCTAGAAAAATTATTGGAAAGGTGTGAGCCAAGGTGGGATGGCTGTTAGCTCACTGGGAAGTGAAGGTCACAGAGACAGAAGTGAGCCAAGGTGGGGCTGCTTTTAGCTCAGTAGAAAGTCAGAGAAAAAGGGCCCCTAGAGACAGGATCAGGGCATAAGCCCAGGTTGAGATGCGGCTGATCACTGCTCCCCTGGATGCAAATCTCCTGAGGACACTTAGAGTTTAGGAGGAAATACATATTCATTTCCGAGAAGGGGCATGGGCACGCTTGTAGAATGAGCCCTGCCTGCACTGAATCTTTGTACTGAGGGCTTTCTACCTTTCTTTTGCTGGTGAGAATATTAGGAGAGATTTTCAGCAAAATATGCATTAGCTTTCCAGGTGCATTTTTAATATGCTGATGCATCAAAATGAGCTTATAAATATATCTATTCTTTGGTCTGCTATACTGTTTTACATTTATCTTGGGTCTGTCTGGCTTTTAATGGAGTTTTTGTTATCTGTTACCCTGATTTCACTTGCCCTGGCATTTAGCTGGCACAAATAACATCAGTTGGGTCTCTATTCTCTGTTTCCCAGACCAGGGAGATTTAAGCTATGTATCCTTTGGTTAGGGAGGAGAGGTGTAAACCTTTTGCTCTTGGGTGTCCTTTGTTAGGAAAGATAAGGTCTTGTGATTCATAAGCTGGCTGTAAGTTGCTCAAACAATTTGGCCTTGTTTAATTTTCTTGTCTCAGTTTCCCTACTCTGCTTGCTCCGGAATCTTCCTAGCTTCTTACTATCCTGGCACAGATTTTTTGTATGGTGTAAGATAAGGGTCTGGTTTTGTTCTTTTCCATATAGTTTCTCAGTTTTTCCAGTATCAGCTATTGAAGAACCTTATCAATAAATTATTTGACCTTACATGCATGGGTTTATTCCTGGGGTCTAATTTAATTTTGATTGATTATTATCTAAGTATAATATTCTGTACTGGAATTTTGTTCCTATGTCAGTGCCTCTAAACCATTCTGCCCATGTTGAGAAGGTGAGAGTAACATTTGGGATATTGTTTTATTCATATGAAATTACTTTAATAGTGAGGTAGAGATATAGGAAATATTTTATTCCAACAGGGATGAAACAATCAATTTCATGGTATATAGTGCATAGAAAACCTGTTTTCTACCAAAAAACCCCCCAAAAAACCCAAAACAATGACCAAGTAAGAGCTGAAAGTTTAGTTAAAAGCTTATTTTCAATTGCCAATATAAAATACCCTCACACATAAAAATTTACATGATTCCAAGGAGAAAAATATGTCAGATACTTTGAATAGAATTGAGAAGTAACGAAGATCTTAACCTCCATGTACTGTTTGGCTAAGAGCTGCTTACACAGGCAAAATTATGGTAATTTTCAATCCCAAGGGATTGTTTCTTAAATTTATATTTTAAACAACTGCTAGGCACATTTTAAGAACTGCATCACTATGAAACCATCTGTACATTTTTATATTGGCCACTTAGATTTTGTTAAGTTTGTCAGTTGCTAAGGTATGGTTTCTGAAATCACTGGAAGATAACTCTTAAGACCAAAAGCCACTGTGTTTATAGATGAAAATATAACAAATGCCTGTCGATACTTTAATGTGCATTGAGAGAAAATAAAAGTATAAAGCCATTAAGAGATGGTGGTTCTGTATAGCTAACACATCCATAAATGTGGAAGATTCAGTTAGTCAATTACCCATATGATACTGTGGGCTAGGGGCCACCCCAATGCTGGAGGGCTGACATCACATTTTGTATTGATTTACTGATAGTATTTGGTAAAGGCCATGCTTCCTATCCTCCACCCACCACGACCCACCCTTCACCATCACACACTTGCCCATCGTTGGATGGTTTATTATTGGGAGACCCTGGTAGAAGTAACAATTTTGTATAAAGTTAACCCAGGGCACGTGGATTATTCTTAGCCTGGTGTGTACTTAATGTGCAGCAGAATAGACAGCAGCAGCGAGACTTACGTCCTCAGCTTGCCTTTGAAATAGGCTTCTCTTCAGTCAGGTATGAAAAGCCAACACAGTGTTTATTAAGCCTAAGCCCACTGTGCCAGGTTTCTGACCTAGGACTCTGCTCCATATCTATATATATATGTCTTTTCTTTTGCATGTAGCAAGCATGCTTAGCCTGCTCAGGATGCCAGCAACTTGTTTCTAAACTTTTAGTTCTAAGTACTTGAGATTGTCTGTGGTGAAAAGTCAATATGAATTTTTTAAAGCTACTACTTTATCATTTTTTGCCTTTATTGTATTTCATCATTTCTTTTTATTGTTAATATTGTCATTTGGAACTGAAATGTCTTAGCAAATTATGACTGGTAAACAGCAAAAATGCCACTAATAAGAAGTAACTTATGCTGAATTTATATAATATATATAACATTTTTCTAAACTATTTGAGATTATACTGTGGCCCCCAAATACTCCAGTGTGTATGTGTTAAGAACAAGGACAGTTTCTTATATAACTACCAAACAACTCCCTAAAGCAAAGAATTAACATGAATACAACAGTATTATCTAATCTGCAACCCTTCAATTTCACCACTTCTTCCCATAGTGGGTTTTATAGCCAGCCTCCCTTATTCACACCCTCCCGCCTGCCTGTCCTCACCCCGGCAAGTTCAGTCTGAGGTTCAACTCAGGATCACTTATTGCATTTATTTGTCATATCTCTTTTATTCTTACAATCTGGCAGTCTTTTTCTTTTATGACTTTTACATTTTACTATTATATAGTATTTCAAACATACAAAATTTATCCACAACTTCTAGTGGGAATGTATGTAACTTGTTTTAATTTTATTATAATTAAAAAACAACGCTGTAAAAAATCTTATGCCATTTCCTTGTGCTCAAGTACAGCAGAATCCATAGGTTCTTAGGGAAGATTTGCTGGGTTGTAAAGAACATGTGTATATATTTAACTTAATAAAGTTTTGTGGGCCTTTTCAAAGTGATTCTACCAATTTACACTCCTACCAGAAGTATGTAAGAGTTCTTATGGTTCCACATTCTCTCACAGTAATTGCTATGTATGGTGAAACATTAAGTTTTTTCCATTGAAATTTATAAAATAATATCTCCTTTTGATTTTCATTTCTATAAATATAAGTTCTGTCATCTTTTTGTGTGATTACTGAGAACTGTGTTTCCTCTCTGATGTGCTGGTACACATATTTTTTCCATCTCTACATTGTTCTTTTATCTTTTGACTTGGAGGAGAACTTCCTGTCTTCTCAATTCTAGTCATTTGGTAACTACATTTTGCAAATATCTTCTAATTGATAACATTTAAAAATTGTTAAATGATGTATTTTGATTGACAAAAATAATCAAAATACTTATATTTATCACTTTATGTTTATAACTTTTTATGTCTTGGTTAAGAAATTCTTCCCAATCCTCAGATTACAAAGATGATTGCTTATATTCTAAGTTTCACATTTAGGTTATGCAATCACTTTAATCTGATTTTGGGTATACGCGAAATGAGGATCAGACTTTGTTTTACCTCCACGTATTGTATTCTGGAATAATTTCCATAATCCTTTCCCCATGGACTTGTAATGCCTTTATTTCCTAGATATAGTTGCATGTATGTATGCATATGTGTATGGGCTTTCTATTCTATTTGCTTATTAATCTACTCTTACACCAACACTCTAATCTTTATTAAAATAGGTTTATAATAAGATCTATTAAAATAAGTCTTTTTATTCTGTTCTTCAGGAAGGTATTGTCATTCCTGACTTGTTGTTTTTCAATATTAATTTTAGAATCAGCTTGTTCAATTTTATTAAAATTCCTTTCAGGATTTCTTTGGGTTTCATAGGACATAGAGAGTATTTTAATGAGAATTGCTGTGTCTATGATATTGCAACTATTAATGAAGAGGATATTTCTATTTTATGTAGGTCATCTTTAATGCCTTTCAATAAATTTTACAATATTCTCCATAAAAATCATGACCATCTTTATTTATACTTAGTCTTATAATTGTTTTATATTTGGTGCTTCCACCACTGATATCTTAAATTATATTTATTGTTGTGTACTGTGTATAGAAATGGTATTTATTTTTCATATAGACCTTCTCTTCTCTTTAATTGTAATCATTTGCCTGTAGATTCTCTAGGATTATGTACGTAGGCAAACATACATCATCCATGAGTAATGACACTTTGTTCCTTCCTCCTCTCTTTTTAGACCATGTGCCTTTTGATTATAACTTTTATTTACTTGTTTGTTTTGTGTATTTATTTACTATGCTGGTAAACACAGTGTATTATTTAATCAAAGTAGCAGCAACAAATGTCACAGTCTTGTGCTTGCTATTAAAAGAAATGCAGATGCTTCTGATGCTTACGTTATGACTTTGCTGTAGAATTTATGAATACTCTTTATTAGAAAAGAATTTCAGTAGTTTTCTAACTTAATTTTTCCTTTTTATTAATGAATTGTTATTTAATTCCATTGAATGTGTTTTAAGCATCTATTGACATAATGTTGTGACTTTAATTTCTTTAAAGTGGTAAATTGTATTAATAGATATTTAAATCTAAATTTAACACTTCATTTTCAGGATAAAACCAACATAATTTTAAAATCTCTTCCTAGATGCAAGAGCTAATATTTCGTTGAGGACTTTTGTATCAATATGCATGAAAGATATTGACTTATAATTTCTATTTTTGGTATGTACTATTTTCTGTTTTGATAAAGTGTCATATTTGCCTTGGATATAATTAAAGAGATCTCCTTATTTATATTCTCTGTGACCAAGGCAGCATCAGTTTGACTTCACTTTAGATAGGTTTTGTCTTGATTACTGACCCCTGACCTATTTTTTCTTAGAGTTGTTACTTTAGAAATTTGCAGTTATGAATTCTTTCTCTATTCTTTTGAGTGTAAATCCTCTATAAGCCAGGAATGTCTTTTTCAAGAAATGAGAGCAACTTTTTGAAATAACACCAATAATAATCTTATATTGATCTAACTTCAGGCATCCATTTTCAAAATTCGTGGTTAACCTATACAAACTCTTTAGTACCATATACTCATAGCACCTCTCCCATCTTATCCCCCGCAATTATATCAGTTTGGGGAAGGTAAATTTTACGAAACTATTGTTAATATGGTCAAACATGAAACACTCTTTAAGTTCACCTTCTCTTTTTAAAATGGTAGATCATACTTTCTAGATCTTCCATCTTTCTGTTCCCATCTTGTGTAGGTTGGGTGCGCAACTGGCATCCTGAGTCATCCCTTTACCTTCACGCTGGGAATTTTTTTCCCATCTCTTCTGCATTAGGAAACTTGGTGCCTGGGTCCTGTATTTTTATTTCTGGGTTATTCTTTTCAGTTTAGTTTCTTTAACTTTACCTCTAGGATACAGGAGAGATAAAATATTGATACTTCACAAGAGGGAAAATATCTTACTGTATCTTATACTTGGTTGGTAGATTAGTTTAGCATAGAATTGTGAGTTGTAAATAATTTTCACTCAAATTTTTGAAGGCTGTGCTCTGGGTTCAGGTGTGGCCACTAAGAATTGAGACTGTAGTAAAGCTTAATTCTTGTCCTCTGTAACTTTTTTGTATTTTCCACCTCTAGAATATTTCAGAGACTTTATTGGAATTTTGAAATAGTAAGATTTTTTTAAAGATTTTATTTATTTATTATTTTTAGAGGGGAAGGGAAGGAGAGAGGGAGAGAAATATCAATGTATGGTTGCCTCTCCTGTGTCCCCTGCTGGGAACTGGCCTGCAGCCCAGGCATGTGCCCTGACTGGGAATCAAACCGCAATTGTTTGGTTCACAGGCCCGTGCTCAATCCACTGAGCTACACCAGCCAGGGTGAAATAGTAAGATGTTTTTAATGGGGATTATATCCGTGTTATTTATTTACTTATATTCATGATGGTAGACACTTAGGGGACCCTTTCAATCTAAAATTTCCAGTTCCTCAATTCTGAGAAATATTTTAATTAATTTATTTTATAATTTCATCCATTCTCTCTTTTCTTTCACTTTCAGAAAATATCATCTTTCAGTTGGATAATGAATATCTAGAAATAATTGTCTAATTTTGATTTTAATTTCTCCTTTTTGCTATTCACCTGTTTATGTATTTGTTCTAATTCCTTGAGAATTTACCCAATTTTATTATTTGAACAATCTGTTAAATTGTTTCTATCATATATTTTAATTCCTAAGAGCTATTTTTCTCTACTTTTGTCCATTGTCCTACTCTTGTTTTACATGTAAAATATCTTCTTTTACCACTGGTGATACTAACTGTAGTTCTTTTTAAGAGGTTTCTGTCTCATTGCTTGCATTCTTTTGACTTTGCTTGTTTTTTTTTCTGTCTTTTATGGTAATGATATCTTCCTTTGTTCTATGATTCTTTCCTGTTCTTCATATTTAAGAATGAAATTAAAACACTAAACTGTGTGCATGACAAGGATTTTTGAGCAGAGAAATTTTTTGGAGTGTGACCATTTAGGGGTTCTGACATTTCATTGAAGGATCCCAAAATGTCAGAGTGTATAAGCAATACCTCTGAAGTAATTACATTTTTTAAAGATAATAATCTTCCAATCTTCTGCCTGGGTAGGCGGCTGATTACAGGCCTGCTGATAGATGAAAGAGAGCTGGAGATTGTCTCATTACTCATTATAAATGATACAATTATTTGAAAGAGCAGAAGTCAATAGAGTATGATCATAAAGCAAGTTCATTGGCACATTTTGGATTTCTTGGAACCTACATTTACATTTATTATAATGCGTCCATGCATCATTTTCCAATAGCTACTTTTACTTCCTGTCCTAAGCTTTGTGTTTCTAGCAATCCCAATCCTCTCTATGGGGTTTGTCATCAAGCAGTCCTGGAGTAGGGTTTCAAAAGGACCCCAAACCTGTTCCCAAGGTGGAATCCACAGGTGGTCCTGATAACAGGCTGCTCTGATTTATCATCTAAGGACATGCACAGTCTTTCTGATGCAATTATTTATTCTGCTATTCAGAAAAAAAAAAAGGAAAAAAAATCATGGTTCTGGCACCTGTTTCTGCTTCCTGAAAAGTCCAGCAAATCCAGTCCGTATTCTCTGGGGAGTTTTCCTGGAGTTCCTTTTATGCAATTTAAAGTCATGGTTAAGTAGGTGCCTTTCTTCTTTCATAGGGGAAACACTAGGGAGAAATATTCTCTGAAAGTACAACTTTTTCTTGTCATTTTAAATTTTTTACATATTCTCAAGATTAAAGTTGAGCCCAGGAGGACAACTACTAGGTTTCTGTCAACTTCCTTCCCAGTCTAGTTTAGGTGATCCAGAGCCTGACTACGAGACACAGGGTTTGCTCTGGTTACCTCAAGCCTCTGAGAAACTGAAATAGAAGCTCATTTTAGGATCGTATGACATTCTTCTTTACCTCCTCAATAAATTATTCATAGAATAAATGAAGGAAGGAAGAAAAAGTTGAGTATAGGTTCGATTCTGGTCAGAGTTCTTTGTTTTTTCACATTATCCAGAGATTTATTATTTTGTTTCTGTTTTTGTTGTTACAGTTCAACTTGGTTTTGACTTTCTCTAGTTGTGAATTTCACTCTTGTTTCTTCTTCTTTGGCAAGTTTAGGGTAGAGGGAAGCCCATTTTATTCTTGTGTTGTATGGAGACTGTCACATCATCATGAATTTAGCATCACAGCTTTGTTTGGCTCATGCTTCTCTGATATTTCACGATCTCAGTCTCTCCGAATTAGGGTGTGTGGAGAGCAAACACTTCTGCCACAGTAGGAGATTTTTATTTGCCATGACTGTTAGGGAAGAAATGTAAAGCATTGATTGCTCCTTAATCTAACACTCGACCAATTTTTACTCCACACTCCTCTTTTAGATGTATCTGGGGCTATGAGACTGGTATCTGCACATTGGATGTGGCCAATGGACTACCCCTTTACAACCTCTGCCTGAAACGAACCGCCACAGGAACCCGCTTAACTCATTTGCAAGAAAAACTACTGATGGCAATCTTGTGTTAGAGGTTTTACTTATTAAAATTCATCAAAATAATTTTGTCCAAGGTAGCGTTAAGTAGCCACTCACACTTTTTAATAGAATTTGTATCCTAGTCTCTCTCCTTTGAATGAAATATATTCCTTCTGCTGATGATCTCATTTACTTAGGAGACTGCTCAGTTATACCTTCATGCACAGTTCATTCTACTGGCACATTTCCAGTTGTCTGAAATTATTGGAATGCATTTTGAACCTAATGTGTTGTAAGCATCTACTGACACAATCATTTTATGTGACGCAGATAACAGGATGTGCAATAGCTCTGCCAGAACTTCGTCCACGGGAACTTCAACTGGGGAGATTTTATTTTGCACAATTTCTTTAGCAATGTCTCTCGAAACAAAAAAGGCACTAATTCTTACATTTACTATTGACTTAAGAAATAATCCTAGGGGAGATTTCATCTGCATTTCTCACCAGGGGCTGTCATCATGTAGCAGCTCATTAGACCTCCACCGTTTCCTTAGCCTGTAGATGAATATTTCACACTGGGTTTAAAGTGGTGATTTTCTCCCTGACTCACCCAAATTCTACCACTAATCATCACCTGAACCATGGGGATTGTGAAATTATAAAAATAAAAGTGAGGCGAGTCAATATTTGCTGAGTGTCTATGGTGGTCCAGGCAGTGTACTAGGTACCTTATATCCATCGTAAATGAAGTCATTTCAAACAGTCCTAAAAAGTAGGTATTATTTTTCTAATGTTTTAATTTTCCTAATGAGAAACTATAGTCTTGAAGAACAGGGTCTTATAGCTAGTAGTTGTGGTCCAAATATTAAAATATATATTTATTTCTTTAAAGTCTATGCTCCATCCTTTTCAGAGTCCAGGATCAAGGTTGGCATGGAGTGAAACACTCTTCAATTTTATAAGTAACCTTTTGAGGTCTAATTAGTTCAATCTATTCATGACTTCTTTTGGAAGAGTTTTGTCCTCTATGAATGAAGTGAACCTTACTTTTCTTGGTTGAGTTTTAACTCAGGTGTAAACATTGCCAGAGAGTTTAAGGAAAATCTCTGACAAGTGCACACACACACACTGCACATTATGCCACAAAATACTTGCATTAGTAGATTTGAAAGGGATCTACTCTCAGTTCTAAGGACCAAAAATAAAGGCACATTGTAGATTTTGGACCTTATCATGAAATAGACCTTATCATTTTCTGTGTAAGCATAGATATGTCAATTAGAATTGTGTTCTCTACTTGAGTTTAAATTGTGAAAAAAAAAACTGATAAAGTAATCAGCCTTCAAGATTTTACATGAATTTTAGTGATCTGAAGGAGTCAAAAGAAGTCCCAAAGAGAATGAATGCTGTATATAAATATTAGCAAGTTAACAAATACTAATGTTGATTTTTTCCCAAGACCTTAATTGGATATTATGACAATTTATTCTTTGGAAAATGAATATAAGAAAATGTACATTTACATATTATTTATTAATATAGATTATTTTTATAGTCTGATGATTATATGAGTAGATTTTCTCCCTGCCCCTGGAAAGACCAAGGAACACATCATTATTAATAAGCATTCTTTTTTGTTTAAATCTCTGCCCTAATGCCCTCCCTGTACTTCTTTGGCCATGAATCAGTGGTATTTTTCGAGTTTGGAAAGGTTCAATAAAAGCAATTTACCGGGCCCACTTCTCTTACTAAATAATAATTTCTTTGGAGATGAGTAAATTAAGAATGAGAAATGAAGTTGATTATCCACATTTTGTTTTATATTTTGGTAGAGAAGTAAGAAATGCTTAAATGGCCTTTTGATCTTTGTCCCCTCAATTAGGTGACAAATTCAAACTTTCTACATGATAATGTGTCACTAAAAAATGCACATTGAGTTTACTTTGTTTAACTATGGAAGGAAGGAAAATATATAGACACCATACTCACAAATGCAAATGCACAGCCATAAACACACCCATGATTTAAGTCAATTGGAAGTTATAATTGTAATGTCAAAAATAAAGGAGTATTAGTTTAAAAGAATTTTTCATCAGATACAGGTTATAGCTGCAAGAAATGCAGATATTTAATTGGTCAATTTAATAAGAATAATCATTCTACAGTTGTCTTCTTTTTACTCCTCTCTTCACGTTTTATAATTTTTAAATATTCTACTATTAGTGTCCCTGCATTTAATAATCTAATATCAATTACTCAAAGAAGAGAATATCCTTTTGGTCAAAAGCTAAATTAACTTTGGAAATAAATAACAATATATACACTTCATATTTAATTTAATCTTTATAAAATATAGCACTTTGTAAGATATTACATTTATGTCCTGCTTTAAATCTTTAATCAGTTTCTCCCATCTGTCAAAATTTTATAGCAACTGAAAGATAAAGGCTCTGTTGCTATGGAAATTATTCCATTACCTAGGTGACAGTGTTCAAATGATGTCATTGTGAAAGCGATCTAACTCTTGAAACATTTTCAGTTTTCGTATGGTTAGATAGAGAGAAAAACTAGCTATGATACAAACTCAAGAGAGCCAGAAGAATGCATCTCCTCTTAATAAACAAGGTGCTCAAATGAATTTCTTCAATTATCTCTCCCCGTAGTTGGGTCAATACCCTCATCAACATTTTACAAAGCTGAAAAAAGAAGAAGATTGTATTGTAGAGAAACATAAAAAGAAAGCAAAGTATTCTAGGAGAAGAATGGTAGAAATGGCATCCTATTCAAAACATATTTTTCTTAATTATATCTTCAGTTGAACCTCAATAGTTACCAAGAAAAAGGTGCCATGCCCTTTCACCTTGGTGCCACGTCTACTTCCTCATCAGAGAGCTGTCTACTTCCTCATCAGAGAGCTGTCTACAAAGAGATATAGAGAAAACATACTGGAGGGAAGGGAAGCAGGAAATTAGGTGGAGAAAACATCAGGACCTGGGTTGCTGACCACTGTTCAGATTAACATGAAAGAGGGATTAGAGAGAAAAAGGAGGTAGCAGGAAAGGTGAAGGAGGTTCAGGAGTCTATCAAACTTCAGTAGGACTTGTGAGGAGTGCCCCGTGCCTGTGCTGTTTCTGTCTCACGTAGAGAATATTTAGGTGCTGGCAGAGGGATGCAGCACACCACCGGCCCAACTCAACCGGGCAGAAGACAGGGACATTTTTGTTCAAGCTTAGAGGATTTTACACCCAACCATGTTCTAATGACCCCAGGTGAAGTACTATCCACCGAAGTAATGTCATACCAACACCTCCTTTCTGATGGTGGTAAAGCATTTCTCCACGTATCTTTTTCTTTTCTTCTCTTCTGGTGTCCTCTTTGATCTATTAGGCTACTATATTCTCTCATGTAATAAGGGTTGAATTATGAATCTTGAAGTGAGTGAAGATATTCTAGTAGCCTATTTTATAGGTAAGGCTAAAAGTCCAGAGAGATTCCTTGCCTGGTACAATAATAAGAACTTAGAATTGGGAGAAAAAGTGTATATCATTTAGCAGTCGAATACTGATTCAGGTGCTGCACACCTGCTAACACCCTTTAGTCTTTTGCTCTGACACTTCAATGTAGAAAAATTCACTACAGTGGGAGGCAGTCTCTTCCATTCTGGCCAAGTTGACATAGTTTGTTCAGGGCAAAACGATTATATAACCTGTGAAAACTTCATGTGTCATTCGCCATAATAAAAGGAGCATGAGGAGAGCAAAATCATTCCCAAAGGTCAAGGGGCAGAACTCCAGACACCATAGTACTTGAGTACTTGGGCTGCTGTTAGAAGGATGGGCTTGGGGAAGAGGAGACCCCACTAGTCACATTCCCGTGGGCCACTACTCTATTGATGCGTAAGGCTAGTCTGTGTTTAATTTGGGGGGATGTGCTTGCATACTGTTTACACATGCACTTTCTGACAACAGTCTGAATCAGGCAGGGCAGGGTGTGATGATGGGGCACAGGTTCAGCCAGGGAAGCAATAGCTGCTGGGCATCACCTCGCTGTGAAAACTGATAATGGGCTCATTAATTGTAGCGTTTTAGGGAACTCCCAAGGCTAACATGGAGGCCATTTCTTGGTTAATAATTAGTCTTTTTTTAATTAACAGCTTCATGAATCTTGTACTTGGTATGTAATACACGACTTGCCATTGCACCTTGAAGATAGTGTCTACAAGAAAATGTGCTATGTGGACAATATTACTTTACAGCGCTTGGTAGTTTCAAGTTCTAACAGGTTTCTTTCTTTCCCCAGGGAATGGGGGAAGACAAACCAAACAATGGAATTTAAATGTCTAAAACCCCAAATAACTTTTCAGACTGAACTGTCAACATCATAAATCAAGCTCATTAACAGTATCTGATAAAGCATATCTGCTTCATATCACCAGGGAGGCACTTACTAGCAGGGCCTTTGCAGATAAAATTTTCAGCAGATACCATCAGCAGATAACTCAGTGCAATAGCCATCCACGGGAACAGCTTGCAGCCATAGCTTCTGTATCATAATTACAGAAATGATTACAGTAGCAAATATTAAAACCAGTGCAGTTATACATAATTCCTACAACAGGCACTCTAATCTACCAGTGGTAAAAACAGTAATAAAAGCATCGCTCAGTTATGGGACAAAGCAATTTGCAGTCAAGGCACCTAACAATAACAAGTTTTCTTACAGCCGGACTCACTGTTAATGTGGTTTGCTTAGCATCCTGCTTGAGGGAGCTTAATTAAGACCTGGGCGATAACCATGTTAGCTAATGTGTGCTACTAATGGATTTTTCACACAAAATAATATGATTTCTGGATCCCCTGAAAAGTGACAGCTTTGGCAAAGGCCATCCATGGAGTCTCAGAAGGAAGGCACCACTTGCTTCAGCCAGAGAGTGAAATTGTCCATTTAAGTCGATATAATCTAGTTACTTATTCCTTCGAACCCCCATTTCCCTCCCTGGCACTTTATGCTCCACTTAGTACTCACCTGTCTGGACTTGTTATTCTACTTATTTGTATCCATCCCAACATCCCTCTGTTCTAGTTTAAGCTCTTCATTGGAAAGACTATAACTGATTCATGTTCTTAATCGCTTCGTCCCCAGTCTATCACTCCGTTAAGCACAAAGTAAATGTTACACATGTTTGTCAAATTAAACTGATGAAGCTGAGATGTCAAGTTTTACAATATAAATCAAACATTACTCTGAAATATCATAGTAAAGAGAACATAATCTACAGTATTTGAGCCCTGGTAGGATTGAGTTTGTTCATTTAAAATAGTAATTCTCATGCTGGTCTGCTCATTAGGTCATGTGTAAGGCTTTAAGAAAAACCTGGTTGTTAGGTACCACTCCCAAACATTTAAATCAGAGTTTCTAAAAGTGGGATCTGTGGGTTGGGATTTTTAAAACTCCCCTGGAAGGATCCAGGGTTGAGACTCACTGATTTAAAATGTATGAGTAGTTTAGGTTCCTGTTAAAGGTGAGATCATGTGGTATTTGTCTTTCACCACCTGGCTTATTTTGCTTAGCATAATGCTTTCCAGTTCTATCCACAACAAAACAAACAAACAAACAAACAAACAAGCAAAATATAACCAAAGACACTGAAATAGAGAACAGGCTGACAGTGTCCAGAGGGGAGAGGGGAGGGAATTTCAGGGGAAAAGGGGAAGGGTTTACAGGAACAAACATGAAAGACACATGGACAAAAACTAGGGGAGGTGGAAATGGCAGGGAGGGGGGAGGGAGGAGGGCTGGGTGGGTGGGCTGGGTTGGGAGTAAAAGGCAGAAAACTGTACTTGAACAACAATTAAAATAAAAAATTAACAAAACAACAGCAACAAAAATGTATGAGTGAACACACACTGAAAGCGTAAGCATGGAAAATACCTGATTTACTAGGGCTGAAGAAATAACTTTGTTTTCTGGGTATTTTTGGACATGTGCTTCATTCTCTGGGCCTCACTGGGTCCCACAGAAAATGAAGGAAGTTAATTATATATACAATTGTCCCTGAACTATTTTTCATAACAAAATTACCTGGGTACATAACACCACCAACACTGACACCACCAGACCCGTGCTCAACTGCAGACTTATGGAGTCACTGTCCCTAGTGGTAGGGATGAGAAGTTTGTATTTTTTAAAATTCTCCAAGTTATAATGGTTCTTTGAACAAGAATGATGGAACAGGATGACCTTGTGGTTGCTCACAGAATACAAGATAAGAGATGGAAAAACACAGTGTTTTCAAAAAGCAGTGTTGTCCAGATCTTTGTCACTAAATTTAATTCTCCAAAACAAGAAACCAGGAATTCTTGAGGAAATGGCTAGTTCTAAGGCAGGGGAAGAGATTATACGAATAAACTTTGAGCATCTTGTAGGGCCAGAAATTAATGAAGTTTTTGAAAAGGAAAATAATGTGGGCATGCCAAAGAGAACAGGAAGCCAACCTGGAAGAGTCCCCAGTGGACAACAGTGAAACGATTTGAGCAACAAAATAGTATTGAGTTATAACCCAAAGCATAAGGTGAGTATCCATGAGTCCATACTGATATAAGTGTTTGAATAAAAGAATACCTGGAGGAGAAGGGACAAATCTCCCTTAAGAGAAATTCCATATAATGTATATAGGTATTTTCTCTACTAGAAGGTAGAGCATATCTCTGGCTACCTCCAGTGTGGGCTGCATTTAGTGACTCCTCCCAGGAGTGGCGTATGGAAAGGAAAAACAATCACTTTACAGTGCAGAGTCATGGCAGACACCACCTCAAGCAAGTGGTGATGGTTAACATCACCAGGGTTGAGTCATATTGCTATCATGTAGCCTCTGGTAGGATGTCGTAAAAAGGGCACTTAATCTGGGTGGTCTTCCTCCTCCAGCCTATAACCCCAGTTTGGTCATGACAGAAAACATCAGGAGAATCCAAACTGAAAGTCTTTCTAGAAAATACCTGACTAATGCTATTGAAATGTCCAAGGTCATGAAGAATAGAAGAGACTGAGAGACTGTCACAAAGCAGAGGGGGCATGACGACTAAATGCAGTGTAGTATCTTGAATCCCATCCAGGAACAGAATAAGGATATTTGTGGAGAAACTGGTGAAATCTGAATAAAGCCTGTCATTTAGTTAATAGTAATGCACCAATGTTAAGTTTTTTGATTTTACAAATATGTCATGGTTAATGTAAAGCAGTAACATTAGGGAAACTGGGTGATGGATATATGGGAACTCCCTGTACTATCTTTGAAACTTTTTTGTAAATCTAAAAATATTCTAAAGTAAAATCGTATTTAAAAATGTACACAATGAAGTAAAGCAAACGTAGGCATGAAACAAATACGACCATAAAAATTTATCACCTGATTAAAGATCTTTAAAGTGTTTTGAGATATAAAATTTTTGCTGTTCTTTGTTACTTGGTCAAGAATTAAATATATAGAGATATTACTATATTTTCAGACTATAAGATGCACCTTTCTCCCCACCAAATTTGGGAGGAATAATGGTTATTAATACTGCTGTTGATTTCTATTTACATTTACATTGGTGAAATATTGTGTTATTTATGTTATTGAATATTTTACCACATTTTTTTGCTTCAAAAAATTTTTTCCTATTTTCCTCCTCTAAAACCTAGGTGTATCTTATGGTCCAGAAAAATGGTAATATTTCATATGTTACATATACAACTGTAAAAAAATAACTTGTGCTTCTCATTAAATCTCTCTGGACTTAAAATCACCAGATTACATTAGCATAGTATACATTGTACTTGATGTGGCACCAGAGAGCCTTCTGGCATTAGTTTCTAGGAACAGTTTAGCAGGAAGCACAGTTCCTGATTTAAAAAATAAACCGTATCAGGTGCATCTAATTAAGGGCCCACCAGCATGTCAATTCTGGTGAACTCACCATATGGCTGCAGTGTGCTGCGAATACTTCATAATGATTCACACTATATAGTTTTCTTGAGGCCTGAATTCCATCTGAAAGCAGAATAATACCCAAGCTTATTAGTGAAGTTTAGCATCCTTTTGTTATTTCATTTTACAAAGTTAAAATTTCTCCAAATAACAAAATCTTTTAGCTAAAGACATGATGCTGAAATACCTTGAGATGAGAAATTCTAGTTGCTGATTTTTGTTGGTTTTATTACTTAAAAGCTTTTGGAAAGCAGCCTTTCCACTCTTTTTTTTTTTTTGTATCCAATTCCAAGCCTTTTAACAGCTCTTTCTCTCCCATTCTGTTCTGTTCTGTTCTGTTCTGTTCGTTCTTTTCTTTGCCTCTAGTACATCCATTTCACTCTACCCAGAGTGGTCCATTGTAAGTTGCAAATAGGACTTTGTCCCTTTCCTCAGTATAACCCTCTTGTGTCTACCAACTAAGCATATGTTAAGCCCAAATTCCTTGGCATTTGGCACATGAATTTGTCATGGTGCGATCCCTACTAACGCTTTCGAAACTGTGAAAGGGAAAGAGCAGCTGTTCCCATCATAATAAATTATGCTCTGAATTACTCAAATACTTATTTTCTATACACAACATACAGCTATATGCTTGTCTTCTCTCTTATTGTTTTTTCTGCTTTTACCCTTCTTTAATGGTAAATCCCTAATTATATTTCAATGGTCATTGGAGGTCCTCTTTTCCATGAGCTTTTCTTTAATAATACCTTTCCCTCCTTCCCCTGCAAACAAGCAGCATCTCGTTTTTCTGCTTCGATGTCATCTTGGATATACCACTATTCCTAACACTCATTATACCAGCTTTTACTCTGCAGTGTACAAGTGTCTTTCTTTCCACTGGAGAGGAACTGTCTGCCTTATTCATCTTTGTATCCTCAGGGAAGAACACAGAGCCTTATACATAGAAAAGACAAAAATTTTATTGAGCTGCTCTAAACAGAGATTCCTTCTCATTTAAATTAAAATAAATGCTTTATTTCTCAGGGGATGCTCTAATTACCTGGAGTCGCTATGTATCTGCAGGGCTAAATTTAAGCATTGCCCCTCTTCATACCTCTTCCCTATAAAAAACAATGGTTCAAACTTGTATCACTCGCCAACTTTTCCTACTTAGTGTCAATCTCACATTTTTCTTTCTATCTGAATGTCCAAGAGAAATTTTAAGTAAATTCATTTTTAAAATACTTTTTCTACTTCTTCCACTGTGCTTGATTAAACAACATGTCCATTCATTTTACAATGTAGCTTTTATGGTATGAACTGAAGATATATATATCCAAGGAAGAACAATTTTCTGACCACAGAGAACTTGCAGTCTATCAGTGAATTATGTGGAAGGAGCCACACACACTGTGATGGAGCTAAGGACCAGATGCACCTGAGAACAAGGACAGAGCTCCTGAACCGTGGAAGGTTCCCCTGAAAAGATGACACTTAAGCTGGGATTTGAAGGATCAATGGAAGTTATCTAGCTGAAGAAGGAGGTGAAGGTCATCACAGGTGGAGAAAGAAACATCTGAGAAGGGGCAGCAAGTGAAAGTGGTGGTAGCAGGAGGTAGCCCAATATATTTAGGGTCTTGGAGCTGCTGATACACATGGGATGAAGGATGCAAATGAGATTGTACAGGTATATTGGGTCAGAGATAAATCTTGGAGACGCTTGTGACTAAATTTGGTTATTTGAATTTTAGGCTGACAGCAACCAGGGAATATTGAAGAATTTCAATCACATTTACGTATTGGAAAGTCCTCTGCAGATATTGAGAGAGGGGTGGAGAGGAGAGGAGTAAGGCAGAGAGAAGACAAGTTATCCAGGCAAGAAGAGATTGGGGCATGAATAAAAGGCATGGCAATGGATGTAGAAAGTAGAGGAACCAAGCAAAGGTAGACTTTAGAGCACTTGGTGACCAGTGAGTGAGGACTTGGGAGGTGATTAAGATGACTCCCAGATTTCTGAATTTGACCGCAGGGCCAATGGGGATGGCATTTCAAAGACAGGGATACTGGGGGAGGAGCAGGTTTGAGGAAGAAGGTAATGTTAAGTTCAAAACATGTTTGGATTCAGACCCTTCTGGGAATTTAAGTACAAAAGGCAGTTGGATACTTTCTAATACTGGCCAAGTGGTGTACTTATAAACAACACATTGAGAAGCTATGCATGTAAGTAAGATCCCAAAGTGGAAAAACTATAGGAGAGCTAAGATTGGAGACCTAATGAAAGCCACAATTCAAGGAAAGAGGAACCCTAACAAATTAGTGAGAAGGCACAAACAGAAGGTAAGAGAAACCCAGGAGAGAGTAGTAGAATGGTATCAAAAATATGAATATAAATAACAATTTTGAAAATCGAAGACACATGCAATCAACAGTGTCAGAGACCACAAAAAAGTTAAAAGTTAAGGTTAAAACTATTCTCAACTGACATGACATTTAAGCTATTTGCTTGGCTTATATGAAAACTTATAGATATTATTCAAATTTGGAGATTAGTCTTAATCTGGTATGTAGAATGGTCCTCATGTCTAAAGAAGGAGCTAATGCTATTACTTTTTTCCACTCATTATAATCTGAAAGACCTCTTCATCAGAAATGCTTAGTAGTCCCAGTGTTGGTATGTAAGAAATCACATAATTCTAAACCCTGATTCCTATATATTATGTATCAGGAAAAGTCTCTGCAGAGCCCAAGAGAGGAACTTACACAGTTCAGAACTTCCTAACACTACAATATGCCCCCACCCCTTTTTATAACACTGCTTCAATCCGGAAGTCTGCATTCTAGACCTGAGAATGTTATGAACTATGAGGGGGGACCCTCAAAACTGGAATTTACTTATAAAAATTGTTTATTTATTTATTCTTACATGTTTACATTCTTGTACATTCTTACATGTTTACATATTCTTACATTCTTAAAAATTGTTTATTTAAGATATTTATTCTTACATGTTTAAATTTCAGTAACCTTCAAAGTACTTTCCATTTGATGCAATACACCTATTGAGACTTTTTTCCCACTGCTCAAAACCATTGTTGAACTTGTTGATTTTGATGCCTTTTAGTGCTTCTGCTGTTTTTTTGTTTCACCTCTTCTATAACAGCAAAGCATTTCCTTCCAAGGACTTTTTTTCATCCAGGGAAAGTAAAGATCACTCAGGGTAAGACTGGGGTGAATAGGGAGGGTGGGGCATGATGCTTTTGGTCAAAAACTGCTGAACAGTGTGGGCAGGTGCACTCATAAATCACCCATCAGGAAATGGGCAAACATGTCGAAAGTCTTCGAAGAAAGTTCACTGATGCCAAACACAGCCTCTCACAACAATGCCAGTTGGTACACTGATACAGATGGGTTCCTAGAACACTCAGCCACCTAGTGGGGGGAGCTTATATTTCAAGGCTCTCAGAAAATAATTTCATTCTTTTGTTTGTTTTTTTAGGGGGCTGACTCCCCTCATAGTCGCATATGCTAGGGAAATCACTTACTATCTTTGGGCATTTTTATTAATGAATACATTTATGGGACTGGGCTTTTCTGCTATGAATGGATTGAGATAAATCATGGTCTGAAAGAGCTAACCACACCTCTTTATTGATATTTTATACTGAATTTTCACCAGGTACACATGCTTTCTCAGGGTTTACTTCCCTCTCTTGGTAGGAATGGGCCTTTTTGCAATATCTTTTACACTGTCTACCTTGTAATTGTTTGTTTTGCTTTTGCTTTACTTTCCTTCCTACTCTGTGTCAGGTAGAACTTCTTCCTCTGCACTTCCAAAATACTCTTTGCAAACTTCTATTATAGCATTTATTACATTTTACACTAATTATATGACAATGTGGTCCTCGAGGCTAAGACTTTATATCTGAGTATCCCAAACATAGAGCATTTGTCTGACACCATCTGATGTTCAGTAAGCATTTAGGAATTATTCAGGCAAAGGAATCAGGTGATGTCTTAAGTTCAGCAGAAAGATAGATGTCTAGCTCAATTTGCCCCGAACTCTGAGTGAAACCAAAAATCTGTGGATTTCTCATTGTGCACAGATTGACAAGACCTCACTCATGTGGCTCAGGATTGTATAAATGGTTTCCAGAGAAGCTTCACTGGGAAATTCTATTTAATTAAGTGGTGAGGCGGGATCATGAACAATGAGATCCTGGAGGGCAGCCAGTCTATCCACTTTGAAGCAATGCATATTGAAGCATAACTCTTCTGGGTAGAGTATATGGGGAGATGGATGATAGCAGAACACCTAAACAATTGCCGCTGATGGGCTCAAAGGCAGCTGGAGGGAGGCTTTGTTAAGTGCCTGCTACAACACAATGGCAAACAGGGAGAGCCCCCATGCACACAGAGAGCAGTGGCTGCAAGCTGACTTAACCTAGGGGCGGTCTGAAAGGCACTAAAACAAAGTCCAAATCTCAAATGAGATATGCCAGGTTCAGTAAAACCAGTCTTGGCATGCACATAGTATTCTGAGATCACTCATTTTTAGTCAGTTCCATAGATCCAAACTGGTGGATGGTCACCTCTTTGTATCATAGTATTGTGTGTTGCCATGCCAGTATCTAACTGCTGGTAAGTGCTTATGGATGGTGATATGTTGATGTGTTTTATAATCATCATGTAAGTGGATAATTACCGTTATCTACAGTGTTGTATTCAAATAAACAATGGGATATTGAATAGATATGCTACATGAGATATGAACGTTAAAACCGATTAAAAAATAAAGATATTACTAACTTCTAATTTTTTATTTTTTCTTCAATCAGAACTTTATTTAGCAATAAACTAGAATAATCTGACCTTATTTCTCCCCATAAATATTCTCATTTATCTTAGGTATATGTTGGCTTTAACTGGAAATCAATGATAATTATCTAGTTCTTTAAATATTTGTAACTAGGTATGGCAGGCTTAGCTCCCACCTATAAGAGACATTTTCTTTAATCAGAATATCAGTAAGTCTTCCTTTTAGAGAGAATTTGTAATGATGATAATGAGAGTATCTATAAAAACCTTTAAAACATGAAGCATCATCATAACAAAAGCCACACAGAAGTAAACACAGTCAAATCATTTAATATACATTGAGCATTTTCCATACTCAAAAGACCATGTAAATGCAGGGAAAACATAAGAAAATCAAGATACTACGTGACTTCTATATTTATTAGGGAAGAAAAAGCTGGAGATATAAGTAATTGTGGTACAAAATAGAATGGGATATACGTGATAAGAGTGACAACAGTGTGCTAAATGAATGAAGTGTAGTCAAGTTACAGTGATGACATGAAATGGTGTAATTAAAGATTAGGTAACCATTACCAGGTGAGCAACCTTTTTCAAATACACATGTTCTGCAGTGAAATATAGACAAAATGAGACTTTTAATTCTTCAGAGGGGAATTTATCTCATAAGGCCCATTTTAATAAATGTAATCCTTGAAAATTAGTCTTGATGCTCTAGAATTCTAGAAAATGGTACAGAGGCTCCTTTTAGAACCTAAACAAAATTCATTGACTATATTTTAAGCTAGACATTATACTAATTTCCAGAGTACTAATTCTCAAACTTGCCCCACATACTAGTAGTTAAAGGGGAAAGATTAAGAAAATACCATTTAACATAGGAAGTATTGAAATATGAATAAATGCAAAGAGGATTTAACCTAATTTACTAGGACAGCATACCACACAGGCATATGGCAATAGAATGAGATTCAGTTCAGGGATCAGTGCTTATCATTACCTCCCATTTCTCTGTATCTTAAGCTACACTTTGTGAAGGAAAGTACCACCCAGTGCTAAAATATTTGCCCTTTGATTTGAAGATCCATAGAAGTTCAGCACTAAAACTCAATCAGGGAACATTTTGTTATTTTCAAAAAAATAGTGACAATTTTTCCTCTTCCTAAGAGCTACTCAGCTGCAGATAAAGACCATTTCAGACCAGGGAAATAATAATTACCACTTTTAATCTTTTGACAGCACTGCCTGCAGCTAAAATGACTGTCAGAACTCACTTTCTGGCTGTAAGGTAGGAGGTTCTCATACCTGTCTGTACTCAAGCTGTGCTACTTGACAACCCAGGATCTTGAGGCAACCTGGAAATATACATTCAATAAAGTAGATGTTTTTTCTGTATATGCTATGAAATACCCAGGAGTGCCAAAATACCATAAAATTAAGGTAATTTTCAAAAGTAGGGGTCCCTGCCCTTCAATCTCAGAATCATTTGGGGGACTTGCTAACACTCTTTGTTTCTAGGTTTCATTTATTTCTATTAAATAAGGTGGAGACTGGAAAACTGAACTTAATCTGCTTCATATATGTAAGTTTGAGAATCACTCATTGAAGTTGGAGGATGTCCCATGGAAAGATGAAAAACACAGAGCAAATATTTGGAAAATTCAAATAGCATTGATAACTAAGAATATGCCAATGCAAATAGTTGTCATTTCTTGAGTATCTACTATAGCAGCATTGTTCATATAGAGACAACCTCTAAATTATATAGCAGGTAAACCAAACTGAAAAAGGCTTCCCCAGAGACTCAGACTTATGAAATAGAACTGTTATCAGACTGAAGGAGCATAATAGCTGGCTTCCACACATAAATGTGGTTAATTACTACATTGGAGACTTGGATCCTTCCAGATGAAAAGAAAATCTGGCAATAATTCAGTACTTTACCCACTCTGCCTTATGAGACAGCAGAGGTTGCCTGCCAGGACTCACCTGTCTCCTCAATAACTTA